>PVKM010022940.1:0-21486 GCA_004027735.1 Carollia perspicillata | reverse complement strand
GGGCAATGATTCCCAAAGCCCCGTGCCTGTCCTGTGGGTGGGACTGCACTGACTCGGAGAACCTTGAGACACAGAACGAAAGGGCCTCATACAAAAAAGCAAACAGCCTTTTATCTTTCCCGCACCATTTAACTAGAGGCGACTTCCAAACGACCCTAAAAAGCTGGAAACACAATCACTTCTACTTCTCGCCATCCTCCCACCGATGAGTGAGGAAGGCAGCACTGGAGCTCTCGCTGCTTGCGAGCCGTATGTATGTAGCCGTTAACCCAGCACTTTGACTGCAGGGCGAAAGTGAGCCAGGTGGTGAGGCGTGACGTGAGGATGAAAACGAACACCCATCGTCCGCCTGGGGACGCCTTCCTACTTCTGAATTGGACTTTATACTTTTTTTTTTCTTTAAAGCACTTCATGTATTTCATCCATTATTCCAAGTAGGCTTGGAGGAAGCGCGCCGCATCCTTTGGTCTGTGCGCGTCCGTCTGTGCCTTCTCAAACAGGTCTCTTTCAGCTCCGGGATCTGGGTAGCCAGGACGCGGGAAGGAGTGAGGGTGGGGGTCCCCTGCGACTCACGCTGTGCTGCGCACGGGAATGCGCCCCCGGGAGGCAAACCAGAGAGCTGAGAACTCGCCGGCTGCTCGCGCTGCCAGCAGCCTCCCAGCCCTGGACTCTGCAAAGGAGGGAGGGGGCCGGAGGAGGGAAAGTGGGGCCGGGCGGAGGGTGCCTGGGAATCAGGGCTGTGCTGACGTCATTGGGCGCGCAATTCGGGCTGGAGCGCTTTAAAAAACGAGCGTGCGAGCGGAGATGCTGCTCTACACCGAGCAGGCCGCCTGCAGCAGCAACGCTCCCCGCCCCTGCAGCGGCTGCAGCCAGGGCCGCTCCGGAGGTCCGCGTGGCAGCAGCGGGCACGGTCTGGCCCGGTGGCGCTTCTCTTCGCTGCCCCACCAGGGGACAGGAACTCGGTGCCCCACGCTGCAGACGCCGGCTGAGCCGCAGAAGCCCGCGGAGTCCCGTCTGGAGAGGCACAGTCCGTAGCAATCCGCACGCTGCCCTGTGACCACGTCCTCCTCGCTGCCCTCGGCTCGGGCACCATGGACACCTCCTCGGTCCACGCACTCCTGTCCTTGCCTGTCCTGCTGCAGCTGGTGGCTGCGGGCAGCTCGCCGAGACCCGGCGCGCTGCTGCGGGGCTGCCCCCCGCGCTGTCAGTGCGAGCCCGACGGCAGGATGCTGCTCAGGGTGGATTGCTCCGACATGGGGCTCTCAGAGCTGCCCTCCAACCTCAGCGTCTTCACGTCCTACCTGTAAGTGAGCCCCGACTCTACTCCGAAATGGGGAGGGGCAAGGGGGGGAAGGACGCTAGTCCAAGACCAGGCTGGGGGCTCCGGGAGTCCCGCCTGCTCCGAAGAGGGCAGGCGAGTTTGCAAAGGTCATCTTGGCTGGCTGTGTTTGGGCCCAGGGGAAATGCACGTGTGTCAGCTGGTAGCACAACTACACATCCTGGGCTGGCAGGGAAGAGGTTTCAAGTGCAACCCCGGGAAAGCTCTGGTGCGCCGCAGCTGCGGGTCAGGTTCTAGGCAGATCGTAGAGCGAATTCCTCCGTGTGTGGGCATTTGCCTGCAGTGTGGGCATTTGTGCCCCTGAGCCTGAAACCCACCGTCCGGCTGCCGACTCCCTGCCCCAGTCTCCCCCCAGCTCTGCGTCCTGTCGCGTTGCACGAAGAGATGGGCTGGGAAAAGTTTTCCCCGAAGGAGAACTCCAACTTGCCCACCTCCAAAGGAACTTACTCTGCATCCCTTGCAGCGTCACGTAATGTAACATTTTTTTTCTTCCTTTCATTCTTTTTTTTTTTTAATGAAGTGATTAAAATGTGGCAACCACAAACCCCGATTAGAGCTGCCAGAATGTTATCTTTACCTTTGGCTGCCCGAGCCGCCCTTTGAAGGGCCGACCGCCACAGTGTAATCTTTAACCATCTCCTCCTCCCGGGAGGAAAAGGGAAGTGGGCTGAAGGCGGCGGGCCTGTAAACAGTGGCGCCGAAACCCAAGAGGAGTCCCGAAGCTTTCTGTCATCCCTCGGAGATCCCACACCCTTTCTTCCCCCCAACACAACCTCTAAAGAAAGCCGCAGCCCGTGGAGACGAGGCAGCGGTTTGTTTCATAATTTTGTCTCCGGAAAACCCAGACCCGGAGGGTAACAGGTGGTTGGGTGGATAAGGTGACTCAGGAGGGACCAAGGCAGCTACTCCCCGCGCCCACCCCCTCCAGGAGAACCTGGGGCTCGGTTCCTTCCGGCAGACAAACCAGGGTCGAGGCCGCCCGGGCAAGGGGCACTGGCGACTTCAAGGTGACACGTTTAGGTTTTAGTGTGAGCCCACCCCAAGCCCACGCAATCTTAGTTTCGGCTTCTCTAATGTTACCTTGGCAGGCGGAGCTGGCTGGGATGTTTGTGAACTCGTTCTTTTCTCTGTTTAGTTTTTTTCCGGAGGGAAGAAACATGAAAAGGCTTGCACAACGCCTTCTGCTAAATAGTGATTCTTTTTCTGGAGACAGACAGAGGAAGGGAAAAAAATTATTTTTACGTGTTTAGTGTGCATTCAAAAAGATGGACCATCCTGCTAGAATTTTGGTATTAGTGGTTGGCAATCCCCGCTTCATCTACCATAAAATTATTTTAACTGCTTTTCTTTACCTGAAAGCACTATAAAATCATCCGTTTCCCCACCAGGTTTCCCTTCAATCACACTCATTGACTGTGGCAGTGGGGTTGTTTTTACAGTGATAGAAATCAATTCTCCTAAGTGATTATTCTCTAAGAATTCACATTTTCTCCTCCTAAACAGCTGTGCTACAAAGTGTAATGCTCATCCCCAAATCTCTCTGCTTTAATTGCTAAGCTCAGTGTTTCAAGAATCATGTGTTCTCCTGTATAGTGAATTTCTGAGAGCAGTGCGGCAATTTCACTTACGGACCTAGAACTATTCTTCGCAATTACCCTAAAGAAATTAACTCTATACAAGAGAAGTGTGCAATCCTCCCCAAACACCTATTAGAACTATACAGTCATTTGAAAACGTGTTTAAGAATACAGAAAAATAAATTTATGAATAGCGTCAGAATGCTCTTTCTCCCACATGAAAGAACAAACATTTGTTAGGCTTCTGTTACTAAAATTTGGCATGAAATGCTGCTTCAGATCATTTCCCACACACCACAAATGCCTTTAACTGCATCCTCCATGTGTGCAGGAAATCTTACTGCCACTGTTCACTATCTGTCATTATAGATAACTTCTTGGAGTTAAAATACCAGGAGGAAATTGTCATCTCATACTATTTGTTGACAGTCTGCACACTGGCCAAAGGGGAAATTTTCTCGGTGCCCTACACAATATTAAACTCAGGGTGTCTGGAAACATGTCACAGTGACTGTTAAATACTTGCTTCTAGTGGTTAACATTTTGGGGAGTATCAGTGCAAAATGTAGAAATCAGTCCTGAAGTAAATAACTAAGGGGATGTTCTTCCTTATAATAAGTGACTCCACAATTTAGTCTCCTCATCGAGTACAAAATGCCAGGGTCCGTGAGCGCCCTTCTTTCAAAGGCTGAGGGGTTTGGGGGGATCGTTTGTTTGTTTGTTTTTACAACCGTGGGAAATCTGTGCAGACATTAAGGGTAGAGGGTGCCCTCTTTTGGTTACACCTAGAATTATCTAACCATTTCTGCCTTCACTTGTACACTCATAACCTAAAAGAAGAATTTTTATTTACTCATATTCAAATAAACAAGCATATATCTTACTGATTCTCTTATCCTAAGATATAACTTCCCTGTGCTCTTGAAAGGGAACACTAAGTTACAGCCCCATGCCACTGGGGCCCAGCTGTAATTAAGCTTTCATGAGAAAGATGCTGTGTGTGAGGACTTGTGGGTGAAAGGCCAGACTACTATCTTTTTTTGTTTGTAGTAGGTTATCAACATTTATTTGAGTCAAAATGTTATCTCCTAATCTTCCTTCCTTCCCCACAAAAGAACAAGCATTTCATTTTCTTCACACAGATTGATGGTGGCAAGTCCCAGCTGTACACATTTGGCAAATAGATTTTACCACAATCTGAGAGCTGGCTAGTCAGACTCCTAGGTAAAGAAAGTTTCCTAACTCTCTTCATAGAAGGCTAGAGCTATTTATGTGCAGTTTTATAGTCTTTCTTCCCCAGAAAAGCTGAGTCTTAAGCCAACATTAATATTAAGTCTTTTTTCTTTCTGAACTGCATTGCCCAGCTGATCTGTAACTGGGCCACAGAACATGGTGGAAACACTGGAAAAATCTCGATCTTACCATTCTCTCTCTTACTCTCTTCCCCTGTAGTTATAGACTCTGATTTTGCAAAAGGCTCGAATAAAGCTTACTCAGCAGAAAATAAGGAAACCACCAAGGTCGAGACATAAAAGCAGACAATAATTGTTGACAATGTTTAAAACATCTCAATTTACCAGTAATGATTTATCAGAAATGAAGCAGCTCTCGCTCCTAGTCCTGCTAGAGGTCAGTTATTTTAATACACCGAGTGTGAACATTTTGAAACTACGTTCAAATAAGCTCTTGAAAATAAGCTGCCCTCTGCCACTTCGATGTGTTTCATCCAGTTGGTGTGGCATCCAAACAGAACACTAAATTCTAATGAACCTCCTGGTGAAGTAAATATGCTTTTCTTTATTGATCTAGAACAGCCATTTTACTTTTAAATGAGAGCAGTTTTTTCTTGCTGTTGCTTTAATGACCTGTATATTTCATCCACAAGCAAATGTATGTTACATGAACCAAAGGAACCAAAGAAAGATTTGTGTTTTCACTTAATGTATGTACTTTGGTTACTTTTCCATATGTAACTTTGGAGCAAAATTGAATTTTACATGTAATTAGTAAAACTGGATTTAATAAAAACCTATCAAAAACTTCACTTAGTTAAATTAAGTACAGCCCTGGTGTCATGCATGTGTTTTAAGCATTTAAAATGCAGTTCCAATATTTAAAAACATTTTTTACATCATTGAAAATGATTTCATATAATTCTGCTTCCCTTCAAGCAAAGAAAAGTATTTTAAATAAAGGAAAATGTTTGTACTTTAGCAATAGTTACGAAAGTCTTAGCTGTTATAATAGTCTTAAAATTTTTAGCAATTCCAAAATTATAGTTTGCTCTACAACCTACTTTTAAAATTCATTTAAAATATAATGGTGCCAATGACTTTTCTGCATTTTAATCAAGTTCTTTCTTTTTCTCCAGGATTCCCAGGATTTTTTTTACTAGTGTTTTTGTTAAGGGGCAATCATTGAAACTATTGACTAAAGTAGTCTGAGTGATTTTTTTTTTAAGTAGTGGCTCTGATTCAAAGAATTCTTAGCATAGGTTTAAAATAAGTATCTTACTGAATATGCTCAACATACAAATGGCAGAGTTCATGTGATAAGAATGAATTTTTACATACAATTAAACATTATCTTCAATCAGATCTTCAATCTTTTACCTTCTTACTCATTTTCTTCAAAGTAAAGGACTTCTGATAAGCAACAAAATGTAACAATCACAAATGAGTTAGAAGATTGGAATCAAAAATAACCTTTGTAGTGAAATAAATCTATTTGTTGATAATGGAACCATTGACACTTGGATATATTTAAAGAAGTTCAGAAACACAGAACTGGTCTACTATTTGTTTAAATTTTATTAATCTACACTATTTGATTGTTTTTCATTTCTAAAACATATAACTGTCAAAAGCATAGGAATGATAACCAAGTAATTAACCCAATAAAGCTATCATTTCAAATTAAAAACATGCAGAATATTTATGCTTTTAGAACTGATACTTAATATCTACCTACCATGGTAAAGCACTTTTATATTTCTTCTATTAAATTCATACATTTAAGTCATTTTAGCTCTAAGTTTAATTATGTTTCCAATTAATCCAGGTCACATGCCGTAAAATAGAAATGAAAAACAGCAGTGAGCTCTCTCTGAGCAATTTTGTAAAGTAATTTTTTGGTGTTGTTTGATTACTTGTATAAATGTAGAACAATGCCAAATGGTACTTTTACTTGCAAACACCACACAGGCAGATATTTCTGGGAAACGGGGTGCTTCATGAGAACGCAAACTTCTTTCTCGGAGGTGCCACCACCTCACCCTGCTGTCGTGCTGCCCTTCAGAGAATCTCGTGGTAGAGAGAAGCATCAGCCCGGCACTGCAGCCACAACTAATACTCTGCATACCAAAGAAAACAGGCTGAGTATCTGGTTCTGTCGCCCTTGTCATGGAATCTTAGTCAAGTTTGATTTGTGAAATCTGCCTATGAATCCAAACCTGCTAGAACTCTTATTCCCCGATCTGTCAGGTTCAATCCACATTTTTATTCAGTCATTATAGATGCCAACCACATGCTCAGTTTCACCTGTGAAATTCATGGTCCACAGGAAAGGAGACATTTCACAGGCTATAAGGTACAATTTTAGATAATTTAAAATTAATTTTGTTCTGCATAGGTTACACGGCAGGAAACAGGCTCACTCTGGAAATCCCTGGCATTTCCTCCGGCCCCTTCCGGTTAATATTTTTTGTTCCAATGACTGAGCCCGATGGGTAGGCCTTATTGGAAACTGGTAGGTAGGACATTAGTCATTTGATTTCAGGTTATCTAGTGATAATGCTAAAAGACTCTTAACAGGGTGATAGCGTTAATAGGGGAATAGTTTAAAAGATGCTTCATAAGCAGGAGTCCTTCCTCATACCCTCATCTACCACCCCTGTTCTCAGTGCTTAAATCTGGGATTGGAGAAGCTGAAGTTTACTTTGAGAGTATGCAAAGGAACCAATCCATGTCCATGAAATCGTCTCTCTTAAAGTCAGATGGGATAACACTCCAGGTGGGGTGATGGGCTCTCTTGCCTTCAGGGTTTATCTTCCTCACTAGACTGTGAGCTCTTCCATGGTAGGAAATCTTCACTTTTTATCCCAGAGCCCATATTAATGTCCCACAGTTAAGAGATATTTCATAAATATTTATAATGCCAAATTGAATAGAATTGGCTGAACTGGCTGTTGAAATTCCAGTGGCTAAAAAAGGTCAGAGAAAGAGAGGGAACTACTTATCTGCAAAGTAACTGAACAACACAGGCTACCACTGTCCCCCAGTGATGGTCCAGCCCCTTTGAAATACGGCTAAATTGTGTTCGGCTGAAATGATGCAACGAGTTGTTTATTTTAACTAACACACCAGAATCCAAATATTTAAATTCTTTTGTTGTTCTAATAACAATGACAATACTAACAACAACAGCTGACATTTATGTTGTTCTTCCTGAGTTTCAGGCATGACACAATCACAGGGCCTCCGACAACCTCAGAGCACAGGTATTCTCTTCATTCCTGACTCGGGGGCCTGTGAGCTAATTCCAAGGGTATTTCTATTGCTCAAAATATTTTTGGACTTCTTTGAAGTTATCTTCAGGACAAGTTTACCAGAAACACAAGAAAATCAGCCTTCTAATTTATGGTTATGCCTCAAAATAAATGTAATTGGTGCTGAAATATTTCAGCACATTTTTCTTTTCAGGAACACAATTTATGAAGCTCTGAGAAGTGTGGTTTTTAAATTTTCAATAAAATGAGAACTATAGGCCAAGCTTTTAAGTTTAGTAAATACCTTTTCACTTTTTCTTGTCTCCAAGTCAAAGATAAATTGTGGTAGCTCCCTGGGTATTATTACAAAGAGCAATTGATTGACTCATAACTTCCAAGTCAAGGATAAAACAGTTTTTTTCTATGACCAGATCTATGTGTCAAGGAAAGTAGTTGCATTCTTTGGAATTATTTCTTCTTTCAGAGAGACATGAATGCTCTTAACAGGCCAATGTTATTTGAGTTTTATTCACTTTTTATAACTGATGAGATTAAATGAATTGATGTTGTGAAGATCTCTGTGCTGTCATACATTTGATTGGAAATGGAGAATTATTTCAGTGTTTATGCATATATAAGATATTTTGCATTATTATGTATGTATATACTATATGCTAACCCTATATGCATACCTTTTGAAAGTCTACACTAAGAAGAAAACATAAGAATTTATGTAGTATATCTTTATTGCATAGTTTAACAGTTATGACACGGACACAGATTTCTTTGTAATTTATTAAATAGAAATCTAGATGGGTCAGAAAAATAGCTTCCTGGATTATAGGAACAAGTATAAAGGACACATGGACAAAAACTAAGGGGGGTGGACTGGGACGGGAGTAAAAGACAGAAAACTGTACTTGAATAACAATAAAAATATATATAAATTCAAAAAAAAGAAAAAGAAAAATAGCTTCCCTTAGCTACTCATTTAATTTTTTCAGTCCTTTAATTCATTTTCTGCTGTAAACCTAACATGTGCTAAACATTTATTATATTACAAAGTTACCATAAAATACAAATAGGTGCTGAGTTAATTGTAAGTTATATTCATTATAAATAGCCCTGCATCAAGTAAGTACTGATGTTTAGAAAATTTAAGAAACATTGAAATATAGTCTCTAAAATTTCTTAAAATGGTACTCTAAAATCTTGTTTTCTATTAACTTATCATTAATAATTTAAAATTATTCAGCAATCCCTCGTTTTCAAGTGTCTCATTTTTAATGTAGGCACATTATTTTCATATTCATTTTACCCCCCTGGCCTTCAGAAGGAGTTTTGTTCTGTTTTCTAACACGGACTGTGGTGGCCGAAGGGGAAGAAAGCGATCTCATGCACACACTAAGCACACACCGACACCTCAGTAAGAAATAGTTTCTTCTGTGCCCCTTGCTCGGTGGAAATGACACATAACATTGACGTGGCTTGACAGTGGCGAGCCACCCCTTTTGAGGGGAGAGACCAAGCTGGCTGTGTGAAGGCACCTCCAGTTCAGTTCAGAAGCTGAAATGCAGAAGACAATTGTCCTGGCAAAGGGAGCCCAACTCCAGCTGAGAACGCGTGCACCGAGCTGACCTTCCTCCACAGCCTGCCAGCTGAGATTAAGGTTTCCTCAAGTGGTCCCTTGTTAGCCCCACCATTTCCCCAGTGTTGCTCATCTTTCACAACTGGAAGCCAAATGTTTTAGACTCTTACCCAGTTTTGCAGCCAAATTCCTTCATTTCCTCCTTCCACCTCCTTTTCTGCCTCCCTCACACACACACACACACACAAACACACACACACACACACACACTGTGCTGGCTAACCTATATATACATACCTCCCTTCCCAAAGTCTATACTGGAAAAGAACCTAAGAATTGTTATGTTTTACTAAAAAACTAGTAAATTTTTTGTGTTTCTTTTTTTTCTTGAAATCTTGATTAAGTAGAACAGGAACCTCTACAAAAGATATCTATTTGCAAAAATAACCTGCCTTTGGTCAGAAAGCCACAAAAGTGTAGTTCTCAAGAAAGTAGAAAACCACACATGATCTCAAGTGGAAAAAATATAAAGAATTTGCTGAATTTTTAACCTTTAGCACATAACAAAGATATTATTTTAAACTTGGTTGGTTAGTGTGGGCTGTGTTAGAACTTTCATTGTGTTGTGTTTGGGTTTACCCAGTGTTATTTTAATGAGTTTATTGGTTCAACACACAAAACACCACATGGCTCTTGAAGATCTTAGGTTATAAATTTTCTTGTGAGGCACTTACTTGAAAGAATTCAGTTACATAATCAATTGGTCTTTAAATTTACCAGCCCAAAAATAGGCTTTTGCTTTTTATGTGCATAGACAGTAAGAATTATGTGACTATAAAGAAATAAAAGCTCCCAAGGAAGGAATAGATGATTCCCTAATCATCTATTTAGTATATGTATTGAGACTTTTGCAATAAGCATCTATTTCATAATGAATCTACAAGAGTGAGTTTGGAGACTTCTAGTAAAGACTGAGGTAAGTAATGTCCCTCTTTCTTCTCCCTGCACGCTTCCTGTTCCAATGGGACCCTCCCCAGACATGCCTGCACTTGGCAATAGGTCTATTGTATTATTGTCACAGTGTTAACTGCCCAACAAATTACAGCCTAGTCAAAAAAATTAAAAACGGCGAGAGTGGCGATAAGGCTAACTGAGGGAAACTGCTACCGAAGGAACAGTGCAGGCAGTCCTGAGAGACGAGGCCTCCACTGGGCACCCTGACTCCAGATGGTTCACTTCTCCTGTGTCTCTTTTGCATCCCTCCCTTCTAGAGAGCATCAGAGGAGGCCTAGAAGGATGCATTTTTCTTATCTCAAGACACTTTCTCCCTAGGGCTTCAAACTGCAAGGGGAAGGAAAGTTAGAAAGAATAGTCTTTGGGATTAAAGTATCAACTCTAAGTGCACCAAAATCAGGGTCTTTGATTTGAAGTCGGGGAAGCCACGTCATCGCTATATCCTTGTAGTGGGAGACTTTAACTCGCCACAGCCCCATTCTCTGGGGCTCAGGGCAACAGAGTACAGGAGGAAGTTCAAGATCTTTTTTTATAGAGTCTTCCAGCTCGGGTAGCAAAAGGAAATCCTAGTTAAACCAGATTCTCCCAGGGTGTAAGCATACCTCATTGGAAGAGCTAAAAAATTTTAGCAACATGATTAACTGACAGCAAATATCCACCTTCCACCTTACAGCTGCCGGCGTTCCAGCTTAAATTCCACTTCCCCAAGCTCATAATCAGGAGAAGGTTTGGGTGGATATTGACTGATCCCAAAAGACTATTATGTAGGAATGTGAAGCTCCCTTTGCCTTAGCTGTAAAAACTCCACAGAACATAGTTAATTGTGTATTAGGAAGGAAAAGCTAATTTTGGTAGATTTACATTAATTGCAATAAAACCAATTCAGAGCTTGAGCTAATAGCTAACTACATTTAGAGTAAGTTCTACCATAAAGAACTCAAAGGATAATCTTTTATCCACAAATTACCAGAATGACTAAGCTGTATACCTAAGGTCACGTTACACAGTGCGAGACTGAAATTTAATCATGATTGCTAGAGCATTGCCCTGTTTGCCCAAATAAATGGAATGAAAATCACATAGGTGTATTGCAGAGGTTTTGGATGATTCCAATGCAACGTCTACCCAGGCACAGGACTTAGAATGGGAAAGACCTTGGAAGTCACCCAGTCCAACACCCTCTTTCATGGATATGAAAGTTGTGCTCATGAGAGGCATATGACGTTCTCAAAATCGCATCGCTGGCAGAAATGGAATTGGAACCCAACCCAGAAACCTTCGGCTAGTGCCCCTTCTTGTCGACTTTTTGCTCCAATGCCAGATACTCAAATGAATTCTAAAACTCTGTTACTTTTCTAGATGTTTCCAAATTTTTTATTTTGCGACCTCAATTTAGGTCTCATAAATGTCTCTTGTGACTGTTCCCATTCTCCTCTAGCGCTGAAATTAAGTTAGTTCGGGCTCTCCTTGCTCTTCTCCCGATAACAGTGACAGTCCCCTGTCTTGGTTTGCATAGAATCCCGCCCCCGCAACAGGACACACACTCCCGGCTACTCACTAGTTTGTCCAAAATGCAGCTCTGCTCGTGTCTCTCCGATAGTCAGTCCCTCAGCAGTTTCCCATGGCTTTCCTAATACAACTGAACTCCTCAGTGTACCCCACAATGCCAACTTCTCTTGCCTCACCCCCAGCTGCAAACTCTGCTGCTGGGTCCCCCTCCCCAGCCCCCCATGGGCTCCTCTCTCCAGACGTATCAAACTACCTCCTGCAGTTTCCATGCTTCATGCCTCCTGGTATTCACACATGTACTGCTTTTTTGAAATGCTTTTATTCTTGTTCATTTTGCTGAGTTCTATGAGTCTTTCTGTACTCAATTCAAACATCACAGGACACGTTCAGTGACCCACCATTTCAGAAAACTATCTCTGATGCTCCCATACCATGCTGACCCCACTGGTCGCAGTATTCCCCGCACTCGATCACTGTCCTTCTCTGTTTCTACTACTGGGCTATATATCCCTTCAAGTATCAGTTTTCTTAAACCAAAGGAGAAGGGGTCTCCCTTGGATTTAGATCAGAACACAGAAGCCCTGTGCATTAGTCATGTTTTTCATTTTTTTGTATTTTATGATGCTTTTCTCTCCTGGGGCCTTGCTGGCCTAAGAGAGGCTGCCATGCCCAGGGCTAGCTGGTTCCTAGGTGACTCTAGGTGACTCTTCTGCAGCACACCTTTCTCTTGAAAACCAACCAACTGAAGTCCACGCCCCCAGCCTGCTTCTTTGTCAGGCTCTTGCAGGGCTCTTACACTCTAGGTCAATATTCCCTGCCCTAATCTCCCCAGGGCCAGGTATTGGACAACTGGAGATGGCCCCTATGCCCCACGGCCTGCCGAACTGATTCAAACTAGCAGATTCAAAGCCTGCTCACCCTGTGCATTTCTTCCCACGGAGACCATAGTAAAGACTCTTGCCCCTGCTTTTCTCCTACTCCGGCCTGTGGACAGACCCAGGTGCTTCCCCATGGGTCCTTGCAAACCAATGTGCCCCCTACTCTTGGGAACTGTGAGTAACCATCTTTTCAATAGCAGTTGCCCCCTGACCTACTAGCCATACCATCGCTGAGTGATATTAAAGCCTGCGCTTGGAAACACTCTGTGCCCACACACGCTGTGCCAGAGCAGCTTCAGAGGGGGATGTGGCCGAGGCATATATGAGGGACAATCAGCATCGTTTCCTCTCTCTGGGAGGCACTGCTACGTTTCCTTGAACTCTACGTAGGATGCGTACGTTGTCCACACCTAAGATATAAGGAGCCATTTTTCTGGCCACGAATGTGTAACGGAGTAGTTGAGCTGATATAATCTCTGGCATAATCTCGCAGTGTGGTGATAAACAGGTCCTGCCCTTTAAATTTGGCAGTTTGTAAGCTCCTATGGCAGAAAATACATTCAAATAGTGCTTTTGACACTTCCACCCCCAGTTTCTCATTTGATCTTCATAACACACGGTAAAATAATTCTTACTCCCTCCACTTTGGGGATAAGAACACTTCTTGACAAAGAAAATCACAGCCCTATCTTGAATGACCTTGGGAAGTGCTCTGTGCCCCAGATTTCCTGTCTGTAAAATGGCAATAATGAGGACATCTACCTCACTGGGTTGTCCCGAGGATTGGCAGGATAATGCACGTAGAGCACTTCACACGGGACCTCTTACGTGGAGCGTGCATTAAACGTGAGGTGCTACTGTGGTTTTTTGGTAGTGATGCTGCAGTTGCTTTAACACTAATCCCACACTTCAGATACACAGTGTTGGCTCTTACTGTTATTTCCCAAAATATTTAAAGTAATTGCCCTGAAATTTTGCAAGTGTAAACATAATTTTCTTTGTGCGAGATTTCTTGGTGTTAAAAACAAGTTAGAGAACAGCAGAGAGGTGCCCAGATGCTAGAAGAACAGGGGAAGCACGTAGAGGCAGCTTCAAACAAATAGGGCATCGCTCAGCATCTGTTTAGGTAAAAACATCCTAACTTTCATCTGTGATCCTTGGTATCAAATAGATAGAAGATTCTGTGACTGAATGAAGTTTTAGATTTCATCTGGGTGTCTAACACTGTGTAGACACCACACAAATCTCCAGGGTGGCTGGCTACTGAGCGGACACTTTGTCACAGATTGTGGGCTGGTGGCCCAATATTAGTCATTCCTCAGATGTGATTTAACCGAATGGCCCACAATGTGGGGTCCTCGATTTAAATTGCTTTTGTTATCTCATTTTTCATCTCATCCGTCCCCACAATTTTTCCTGAGCATATAGGAAAAATTCAGTTTGGTAACTTCTCGGCCTCTTGGAAGCTCCAAACTCAGCAGCTGACTTGCTACACACAGCAGGAGGCAAGAGGTGACGGATTTAAGGGACTGAGAAACGACTGGCACTCCAACCTCTCCTTAGAGCCAAAGACACACTCGGGAAAAACCCAGTTTTTAATGGAAAAAAAATGCATTCGGGTATTTCTTTATGTTAACTAAAAAAATAATTCTACTCTAAGGAAAAAACTAATTTGAAGAATAGGCTTATGTCTCTCTGAAAATACATTCAAAAGAGTTACATTTTCCTGAGGAGTTCCTTTGGAGCTGTTTTTGATAAAGAAGCCGTTGATTCAGCACCGTTACAGGAAGAATCTTTGCTGTCAGTGATGACAACACTGCCAGAATTATTTCCTGGAGACTAATAGGCACCAGTGACTAAAATCTGTGGGGGGAGAGGATTCCAAGCTGTGTAGGGGAGTCAACATACTACTTGTACTTGTATGTGAGCAGGAGGGCCTCTGGAGTTAGGCCCAGTGATGCTCAGCAGACAGGAGAGAGTGGTCCTTGGACTGGACAGTCTTTTAATCCTTCCAGACAAGCCCCGTGTCACCCTCTGCATGGATCCTCCACACCCCATCCACAGCAGAGGCCAGCTGCACTGCCCGTCACCAATGAAAGCAAGAGAGCAGGTCTGAAAAGGACAGGGGAAGTCTCCCCATAGCAATACTTTTGTGTCTTACTATAGAAATACATGTGAAAATATGATTCTGGAACTCTCAAGCGCCTACTGAATTACTAAAGTAGGAAGCTGATTTACTTTACAGCCCTAATGCAAGAACTGAAGAACTTTCCAGAAGACCTCTATTCTGTATTATCCAGCTGCACAGATTGGAGAAGTGGGATCTATCAGCCCAGGTTTATTAAGCAGTTTAAATAATCACTAAACCGAGAAAGAACAGAAGACAGCAAAAGTTGAATGATTTCAAGAGAAGGGTCAGAAGGTCCTGTCTCAGGCAAAGCAAATTCTTGAGGTAGAAGGGGGCTAAGAGGACAGTGACAGCCCAGAGGAGACTGTGGCGAATAAGAAAAAAATCAGGAAGTGTCCAGAGGAACTCAAAGGGGAGGTGAACCACAGGACAGAGTGAGGCAAGAGGACATGCTCCCAACCTGGCACCGCCCCTGGCTACTATGATCTCTGCTGTGGGGTTGGCTCACCCAGAGGGCAGAGTTCAGTCCTTCGGGAGGTCTACTAACATGCATGCACACATGTGTGCACAGGCACATCTCTGCATTTACATGTGGAAGAAAAGGAAACTCATTTTGGAAGCAACCACAAAATCTCAAAATACAGCTCTGGCCAGGTAGCTCAGGTGGTTAGAGCATCGTCCCAATGTGTCAGTGTTGCCGGGTCGATCTCCAATCAGGGCACATACAAGGATGAATATGCATCAATAAGTGGAACACAAATCAATGTCTCTGTCTCTGTCTCTGTCTCTCTCTCTCTCTCAATCAATCAATAAACAAGAAAAAAAATTAAAATCTCAAGAGATATATATTTACCTATACTAACCATAGGATGATAAGGTGACTCTTACGAACTTGGGAGAAATTAACACTATGGTGCAGGGAAACCAAACCAAACCAAAACATTAAGAGGAGAGTTGTGCTTAGAAGTGTGGATTCATGGTTCTCAAACTTGTCTGCACATCAGCTCTAACTGGAGCCTCATGGTTAACCATCTTGAGACCCTGACCACACACCAGACCAACAGAATCAGAATCTCCAGTCAAAGTAAGTAGGCATCTGATTTTTTTTACTCCTCAAGGCAAATTCAACGTGCGGTCAAATTTTGGGAATCTCTGAGCTAGCTTTAGCTACCCCACCAACCAGCCATAGAATTCCTGGAAAAATACATAAACTCTCTGCCTCAGTTTTTGCACCTGCAAAATAAGAGGTGAGCACAAGCTCTGAGGTCCCTCCTAGTTCTACCGTTTTATGACTCTATCAGCTTGACATTTGTATGTATTGTAACAGGGCAGGTGTAGCAAAAAAAAAAAAAAAGGCAGTTTCTACACACTCATACCATTTTGTGCAGCCAATTTGGGAGCACTGTTTACTCTCCTGCAGCGAGCATTACTTAAAACGACTTTGTTTGTTTAACAGTTTAGAGGGCCTCTGCAGGTAGCCTCAGGATCCCATTCATTTCATTAACATTAAATCAACAAGCAGACCTTCTTTCTGCCTCTCTCGAGCAGGATTAATGGATTTTGGCATGATTTGTGCATCTAGCAGCAAAACCTCGTGCTGAGAAAGCTAGCAAGCTTGACTAATTCCCAGCAGTGCTAACTTCATAAACTTACTTTAAGCTTTTAACTTTGACTGAAGATTAAAGGTAATGACTTCACGCTGTTACGTTTGAATGCATGATACTCAAGATGCATAAAAAACTATCCAAAAAGGACACAATATTTGATAAATTGACATTATATATACATGTTTGTGTGTATGTATATATGTGATTTTACACTTATAAAAATATTCAATTCTATGTATCTAAAGAAGGATCTAAAACACTTGAGAGATTTGTGTAATAAAAAATCATTACACTACACAGAGTATTGACAGCTGTATATGTAAAGTGTAAGCGTGAGAACCTATGCTTGGAATATTGTGTGTGTGCTAGTAAAAGGCCCAGCTTTGTGTGAAGGTACAACATTGTGGACTGTTGGATATGAATAATTTCCTAAGAAGCAAAATGATTCCCCTCCATGAGACCAGTTATCACCTACAAAGAATCCTTCACATGACTATGCTTGCACTTTCTTCTTCCTGACAGTCTTAAATTCCAGATTCAGAGAGGTCTGCTTGAAGAAGAGAAAGAAAAGGGAAAAATACAATATTTCCAGCCCATCTGACAAGACTACATAAAAGCTTTTGATCAAAGGGTCTTAAGTACACTTTACTGGTGTGACAAACAACATTTTTATCCCTTTATTAGATTTATTTTTCTTCTGAAAACTGCAATGACCAGGGTATGGTTTGTGAAAGAAAGCTGGCAGGGTTGTGTTCTTTGATTCCTAATTAACACCTTCAGTCTCAAAAGAGAACCAACAGAAATACCATAAAATGTTGCAGCTGCATTGTGATTCCGCTTGGTTGGTTTGTTAAAAGTCGGCTGGGCATTGGCAGCCGCAATAAAGGGAGCGCTCAATGGGTGTTTTGTATTGTGCCCACTGGAGTGAAAGAAGGCAACCATTTTATTTTTCAAACGGGCAGCTGCAGACGGAGGTTTAAATGGAGCTAAATACAAGATTTACTGTTAATTTATAGTAAATATATAAGGAAAATAGAACCCAACTCTGAAGTTTTTACAGTCACATTACTGAAATTTTAGCAAGAAATTACGAAGGACAATCATTTGGGAGTTTTTTTAGCAACTGACTGGGGGAGTTTGGCAGCAAGGAATAGCATTCATTATTAAAATCAAAATAGCCTTTTTGAAAGAGCTGAGGACACCAAAGCTTTAGAAACTGTCATTTCCATTTTGAAAGGTAAAGGTATATCTTTCCTGTCTTCCGTAAGGGAATGCCCTCCTCCCACTTTATTGAAACCTTAAAATTGGTTCAGATTGGAATTGAGTGAGCTTCCATACACCCCTACCTCACTGTTTTTTAAGAGCACGGAGTTGAATTTTGCCTCGGGTAGGGGAATAAAGGAGGCATTTAACTCTGGTCAGATAAATCTCACTCACATTCAAAAATGCAATTAAGGAAATATGTAAATCTAGATGTTTCATCAAATGCTAGCTAAGGGGTTACTAGTTCTTTTCTAACACAATGACTGAACTAAAGAACTTTAGTGTCTGTGTAAGAACCATTGTCCGAGCCGCAGTCCCTGTTGGAAACAGAGTCCGGTCTGGCCGTGGGAAATACCTACGTATTTGACACAGGCCTTATTTCTGAGAGAAAGGGGATGGAAAAGAAAGTATGGCGATTTTACTGTTGCATTCTAATCAGCTATGATCTGCCTAATTTGCTTTGATCAGGAAGATAAACTAATTTTTCTATGGGCTGGATAAAAGTAATTAGCAAGCCAAAGCTTTCATGTTATTTCAAAAGAGCTAAAGTAAAGAGGATCAGAAATTGTACTGGTGGGAGTTAAATACATCTTTTCGGCTCATCTGAGACCATTGTTAGTTCAGAATAGGATACTGACACAGAAGAGGAACTCTGGTTAAAGATAGTTTCATGGGCTGCATAACCGTTGTAAATTCTGGGACCCGCAATGCTATGAAACTAAACAGAATCACCAGAGAATGCTTTATAATTGGTGTCTGTCATGCACGCCCTGCTCTTTGGTGGGGACACCCTTACCTTCATGTGAAAAGGTATGATTATTGCCTAGTTTTAGAGCATTGTGGGGTTTTCCAGAAGCTCTGCATTTCAGTTGTTATATTCCAGTTCTTGGGATAGTTGGATCTGTGTACTTGAACCCTCAGCCACTGCTCCCCTAGAGCACACAGACACACCAGCTTGGGATTCTACAGTCCTGGATATACTAGAGCAGGATCTGAGATCAAACTGAAAAAGCTAGTCAGGAACCTGACTCCACAGATGCTTAAATTTCACAGCCTGGTTCACTGGGTTTTGTGCCAGTTACCAACTTCAATAATGCCGCGTCCTCCTGTCTGGCTTTTTTTTTTTTTCCGAAACACCCAAACACATGTAGTTATTAGATGAGAAGGAAAGATTTTGGATTATGGGATTTTGTTTCTTCCAAAAAAAAATCTATTCAATGTTAACTTTTTTTCTTGTTGATGTGACCTTTGCGTTACTTCCTTTTCCAAGCTGTTGTACTAGATACGGTATCTGTAACCCCACTGTAAACTTAATTGCTTTTTTGGCTACTAATCTCCTTTGCTGGGATCTTAGATACCAAAGTGTGCATTTCATGTCAGACTCAATGTGTCTTTAAAATAAGTGGATCTTTCAGAAAACTGTACTTGAATAACAATGAAAATTTAAAAAAAATTTAAAGTAAAAAAAAATAAGTGGATCTTTTAAAAGGATCTGTCTGTGAGATTGGAGTTTGCTGAGGTTCAAGGTTATATGGAAACTATTAGTGTAAAATAATTCCAACAGAAACTAGAAAACAGGAGTTTAAGACCACTATCCTATCTTTTATAAAAATTATTTAAAATAATCTGATTTACCTCTTCTCAAGATTTTCTGCTCTTTTGAGGAAGCTGCAGTCAACAAGCATTTTAATTCTTGTATCATCGTTTGAAAAGTTCTGAGTAATAGCAGTGTTCAAGCTTACAAATAAGTCTGTTTTCATTTTGTCGTTAACCATCAAAAGTCTAGAAAAGATGGCTACTACTAGGACTAAGAATTCAATCTACGGATATGGAGGAGATCTTTAACAGCGTCAACTTCATGTTCCTGCATATTCATTCATTCATGTAATTAATGTGTATTGATTGCCTACTTTGTGCCAGGTGCTGAGAGTGTAGCACTGCATGAGATGGGCAAAATCCCTGCCTTTGCAGGGAAGACAGACATCAAGCTAATGCTTATTTAAATTTATGTTACTAGGATTATAAGAGGGCTCTGATGGAGAATGGGGGCACACTAAAGAAGGAACTGCCTGGTCTTGGTGGCCAGGGGAGACTTCCTTTAGGAAGTGACATTTAATCAGAAACTTGGAGGAGAGCTGAAAATGGCCAGAAAGAGGATTCTACACCGACTTTCCCATGTCAGTCTGAGCACTGGTCGAATTCTCCTGTATGCATTCTGCAACTGTAACATACAAGGTGGAGCTGAGGGCCCCTTAAGTTCCCTGTCCTGAGGAAAGTGGGCATTGATACAGTTGCCCCAGGGGAGAGAATCTCTGAGACCTGAGCTATCCTGACTAAGCTTTCTCAAAGGTCTGCACAGCAAGGGGCTCTGCCGCTTGTGGTGTCATAAGTGGATCTTCTGCTTTGTTAGTTTATAGTGTTATGGGCATGCCAAATTCATTTTCAGTCCTTCCAAAACATAAATATGAACATATTTATTTACACCTCTAAATAATAACCTGAAAAGAAGAGATGATAATATTGCTATGAGGTCCTGTATGTTTTCCCTGGATTAGGTAGGGAGCCAAAAAGTAGAAGGCAAGATTTTCCCTCTGTCCTGTCATTCACAGTAGACTCTTTCAAAGTTTGTTCCCAAGGGGAAGTTGGTCAGACCTATGGGTACACATTGATTTTAATTATACCTCCTGTCTACTTGTACTTACTGTCGGGCAGGTTCTAGACTAAGCCCAAGAAACGAAGATGAATCAAGGAATGGCCTGTACTCTCCGATGTTCACAATCTAGTTGAGGAAGAGAGACAAGTAAACCAAAGCAGTTTTATGACTAAGAGCCTCACTCTAGGGTCAGATACTCTTTGTTGGAATCCTGGTCCTGCCACTGGTTACCTTGAGCAAATACTTTAGCTGTTCTGTGGTGTCAGTTTCCTCATCTGTAAAGCAGAACATTTCTCATAGGGCTGTTCATGGGGTTGTTGCTGGAGAATATTTAGAACAGTGCCTGGCAGGTGGGAAATACAAGACAACATTAGCTATTTATTATTAATAGAGGCTGATATAGTTTTAGGAAAGCATGGAGAAGAAAACCATTCACTCTACCTGGAGTTGAATGTACTTCTCTGGGAGCATCATGTTTGCTCTTAAAGCCTGGGGAAGATCCCTCCAACCTCGCCACATCCTTCAGGGTGCAGGAGCCACCACACCAGCAGAGGATTGGGAATGTGAAAACAAGTGGCTGGAAATGGTCAGGTTCACTGAAGGCAAGACAACAATAACTGGAAGTGAGAGAGCTGTGAAGAAAGAATTCAGAGACTTCCGGCCAAGATGGAGGCATAGGTAGACATACTGTGCCTACTTGCACAATCAAAGGAAGGACAACAACAGATTTAAAAACAAAAACAACCAAAAGTGCCAGAAAATAGAACTGTGTGGAAGTCCAACAACCAAAAAGTTAAAGAAGAAATATTCATCCAGACCGGTAGGAGAGGAGAGACAGGCAGCCAAGGCAGAGAAGACTCACAACAAGGCAGCGGACGGACCAGGTTAGGTGGTAGCTTGCAGACTGGGCAGTCCCACATTTGCATGCAGATAAACTGGGAAGAATACCTGGGGAGCGAGACAGACCTTGCAACCCAGGGTCCCAGCACAGAAATAAAGCCCCAAAACCTCTGACTGAAACCACCTGTGGGGATTGAGGCAGCAGCAGAAGAAACCCCCAGCCTCCCAGGAGAGCTCATTGGAGAGACCCACCGGGCCCTAGAACATACACAAACCCACCTACCCGGGAATCAGCACCAGAAGGGCTCAATTTGCTTGTGGGCAGTGGTGGAAGTGACTGAAAGCTGGCAGAGAGTGGAGCAAGCAACATTATTCCCTCTCCAACTCCTTCCTGACATATAGCATCACAACACAGCAACATGGGTTGCCCTGACCTGGCAAACACCTAAGGCTCCGCCCCTCACTATGTAAGAGGCATACCAAAACAAAACAACAACAACAACAACAACAAAAAAAAAGGCCCAAATGAAAAAATAGACCAAAGCTCCAGAAAAAAATATAACTAAGCAATGAAGAAATAGCCAAACTATCAGACGCACAGTTC
>PVKM010022939.1:0-21488 GCA_004027735.1 Carollia perspicillata | reverse complement strand
TTTGGCTTCAGGAAACCATGAATGGACAGGAAGAAGACCAGAAGCCCGGCCCAGCTTCCTTTGCTTAGGGGAGAAGCTACTGTCAGGGAGAATCAGGGGACGGACATGCCACCAGAGGGGAGGGATCTGATTTTTTTTTCAAGGAGCCTTGAACCAGGTGAAAGAAAACACCCGCTGGGTCTCTTTTGGCCTGGACACAAATCCTTGGGATCACAGTGCTGTCACCGGCTGCTTCCTCTGCCCTTAGCCTGGGGCGACGGTGACAGGGGGAGTGTGCCAGTCCTCTCAGCGCAAACCGCAGAGCGCGTGCTGCTGGGGAGACGGGGAGGAGGGAGTCCTGCACCGCCCAGCCTTCCCGGCCGCTGGGTGCTGACTTGCGGTCTCTCCCCGTCTATCTACTTATTGGTCTCTCTGATCATTTTTTGCCTACTTATCTCCTTATCTTAGGTGCTACAGATGGTTTTGGTGACGGTGGATTTTGGGAGGAGGAGTAAAATCTCGAAAGGAAATTTAAGCTTCTGTTTGTCACTACATCACACAGCAATAGCCAGATCAAGTGTCACCTATTTTCGGAGGATGTGACTTAGCTTCAAGGTACTGCGGAGCGTGAACAAAGCGCACTTTGGGGAGGCCTGCGGTGCGCCTTGGAGCGATCGGTTCTTCTCAAAGCCACTGACTGTGAAGCACAGTGAGAGAAAGCATGAGGCTGCCTTTCTCAAGGGGCATAAGGCGTGACTGGAGAGAGCACCCATGGTTTAAAGTGAGTGTGTGTGCATGTATGTGTGCACGCTCACATATATTCGAAATAAAAGTCACGAAGGATGGACCTTCTGAATTCTGGGTCGCTTCTCTGGATCGAGCTGTTTTTCACGTGGTCAACTCAAGGCTGCCTGCTGTCGGGTGAGAGGCGTCTGAGACTTAATTACTTAATGGCGGTTAATGACTCTCCTGTGTGACCCCGAGGAGGTATATGCAAATTATTACTAATTACAGCAGCTCGGCAGCAGCTACTATTTGTCGAGTGTCCTGTGCTCCAGTTGCCACACTGGACGCCCGATGTGTTACCTGATTTTATTCCCACGAGGACCCTGGAGGCAGGCATAACCCCATCCAGCACTTTTCTAGCAGACAAGGAAACTCAAGTTCAGGAAAGGTCAGTGAGTGGCAGAGTGGAGCTGGACCCAGGTGGGTCTCCTTTAAATCCCTTGCTCTCAACCAAACTCTTGCTCTCCTGAAATTAATGAATTCATAAGAAAACTTTGAGGACAGCTCTTGGGTGATTCCCACTTCCAGGTGAGTAGCTGGGGTAAGGGAACAATGCTCCCATGAAACTCAAGGGCAAAGATTTTGTTGGATTTGTGCCCACTCCAAGGAACCATTTGTAAGTCAGACCCCAGAGGAACTTGACCATGACCTGGGCTTCAGCACTGCGTTGTCACATAGTAGCCTAGCTGCTCGGCTGAGTGACCTCAGGCCTAACACCACATCTGGGTCACTAAAGCCATTTGGGATGACTCCCCTAACCTGACCACTGTCTGTCAAGAACCCCCTGAACCCCTCCACTGCATCTCACCTGCCAGCCTGCAGGACCCCAGAAATGCTGAAGAGTCCAAAGTCTGTGATCACCACTTTGCCATTGTCGTAGAAGACGTTCTTAGACTTGAGGTCCTTGTGAAGGATTCCCTTGGCATGGAGGTAGCCCATACCCTGCAAGGAACGAGGAGACGGGGCTGTCAGGGAACCGCCGCTCGCTCGCTGCCACCGTGGCCTGGGTTCTGGGGTCGCACCCCCGGCTCGGCCAGCGAGACCACGCTGACAGCTGTGGGGCTGGGGCCCGGATGCGGAGGCTTCCAGGTGGGGCGGGCAGGTGGGAACAGGCAGGGTCCCCGAGACGCAAATCTGCCACCGCCCTCAGACCACTCAGAGCCATCTCCACCTAGTGCCTCTGCTCCCTGAATTAGAAACAAAGGAAGAGCTCTCCAGAAGGAAAGGGTGGGGACAGACCTGAGATGAGGTGCCCGCAGAAAGGACGCCCATCGCCCATCTTCCCCCACTTCCTCTTTGACAGACCAGCCTTAATGGCCGTATCTCAGCAACATTCTTACGTATACACGGCCTGGTGTTTTTCAAGTCAAGCCTAATTTCTTTTAA
Organism: Carollia perspicillata; assembly: GCA_004027735.1. Taxonomy (NCBI): domain Eukaryota; kingdom Metazoa; phylum Chordata; class Mammalia; order Chiroptera; family Phyllostomidae; genus Carollia; species Carollia perspicillata. The sequence goes on along the minus strand of PVKM010022939.1, from coordinate 19,337 downwards.
GCCCAGACTATCGGTCTGAACTCAGACCATGAGTCTCAGGAAGGGCCAGGGCCTTTCTGACGTTCAGGGAGGGCGCCCCAGACCCCACGGTACCTTCACAATTTCTTGGGCAATCTGCCTCGTTTTATTGACATCCAAGACGATCTTGGCATCCCGCACCACCGAGTAGAGGGTCCGTCCCTTACAGAGGCTGGAAAGCAAAAGGCCAAGAGAAATTGTTGGTCACTGTTAACATGAGGGGAACGCACACAGTTATTAGAAGTGACGTGTAATAGGCTGGACTTGTGGCCATGCCCCTACTAACCCTATGGGACAGCAAGCCTGGGACAGGTCCAGTTCTGGGATGTGGGTCTGGAAGCAAGTTCTTCTGCGTCCTTCACGACCTTCAACATCGTTAGCGACCCTGCCCCCACCCCACCACCGCCAGCCATCAAAGACACCTGCAGAATCTAGCTACATCCTCTCTCTCCCAGGGTCTCGGGATGGAAAGCTGTGCACAAACCAACACCGTACGGGGTCCTCAGACACCACTCAGACGCCACTCTGCCGGCCACTTGTCCCAGCTGCTCCCACTTGCCAGGAGCCGTGGTTTGTAGGGACAGTGATAAAAGACCAGCAAGGTGGTAGCTGATGTATACTAATTACCATCAGTAAATGATGCATTCGGGCCTTTAGACAGAAGTGTGTAAACACCGATAATACTCCCCCCAAACCAGACGCCTGTCCAGAGAGAGGGTTTTTCAAACTATTTTCAGCCTCATTGAGTTCATTTCCAGGACCAGTGGTTTAGGATGAACGACAAGATGAAAAGGGACATTACGCAGTGACACGAACACCTTCTCACTTAGTTGCTGGCATGCTCATTTGTCCTTCTCCCCGAAGTGGGCCCAATACCTGGCACATGCATACCAGGCTCTCGCTACACTGAATGAATGAGTGAATGAATGAATTTCTAGCTTCATCAGAGCACTCCCAGACCCTAACTCCACATCTAGCCCATAGCATCCAGTGTTGGCTGCAAGAAGCTGCGATGACATCAGGAAAGTTAATTTTCCATCTACGTTGAAATAAGGGCGTGAATTTTTCTTTCGCCTATGACATCATTACTGAAATACTGCAGGCATTTTATTCACTGTTTTAGTATTAATATTTATTGAGCCCTTGCTGTGTGCTAGACTTGGCTGCAATAGTGGGGTTAAAATTAGGACTCATATCAGAGGGTTTCAGTTTTGAATCCCAGCTCTGTTCCTTACCTGCTGTGTGTCTTCGTGTGGGTTACTTAACCTCTCTGGCCCTCGGTGTCCTCATCTATTAAAGGGAACAAAGAATACCTGCCTCTAGAGTCAGCGGGAGGGCAGAAAAAGAAAAGGAGCTGGGCACCATGCCTGGCACCTGGTGGGAGTGTAACAGTGTCAGGAGAACAGAGGCCTAGAGTTAGAATCTCGGGGGGAGGATCAGGGCTTGTCAGCTACTGGCTGTGTGACGCCAGGCAGGCGAGTTAACCCCTCTGAGCCTCAGTTTCACTGTTAGTAAAATGCAGTCAATAGTTCCTGCTCTCTGGGCTTCCTAAGAGAGTCACGTGAAACCAGGTGTGTGAAGGTGCAGGCATCTCTTCATGTCTAACACAGAGTAAGTACTCAGGACATGCTGGCTACTGTGAGAGGGAGAAATGATCAACACACACACACGCTTGTGCAAATGTGTATAAATTATATACTTATACACACATGGCATCTATTATTTCTCAATCCATCCATTCGCCCACCCAAAATGCTAGCTGGCCCATGATTTTTGACGAAGAGGCACTTCTTCACCTGCTTCAGGTGAGATCCCAGGGGGCGGCTGACTCACAAGGAGGCTGACTCACCTGTCTCAGTCCCCCAGCACCTCAGTGGGCAGCAGCCAGGATGACTCAAGGCTGCCCCCGCCCTCGGGTCCCCGCCGTGGCTGCTGGGGGACAGCTGGAGGTGGGGTGGGGTGGGCTGGGCTGCGCAGCCAATTAACCATGTTGACATTTAACTATTCAGATGGCGGGGACTGTGGGTGGATTCCCTCCCCTGGATACTCCGTTCTTGAACAGCCACCTACACTCGTGACAGGCCAGAGCCAAGAAAACACCATCCGCACCGCAGACAACACAGCAGACAACTGCAACAGGCCCCGGGGCTCCCAGGCCTTCCTGCTCAGGAAAACCACGTTCAAGTCCCAGGCTTCAGTGTCCATCCCCGTCCTGTCCCCCAGCCATCGCCCTCATTTCCATCAGCAACTGCCCACGTCTTTGCTTCTCTCCACCCTAAGTATCCTGAGCACAACGGACTGGTGGGGTGTACATGGTATGTACGACCACGGCTTGGCACATCCGTGTGAAATATACAAATAACCCACGACCAGCAATTTGTCCGCTAAACATATCCCCAACAGGCATGCACACTCATATTCACCCACAGACATGTGCTAGAAAGTTCCAGAATGCTAATAGCAACCTCTTTGTGAGGGCCCCAAACTGGAACCAACTCCAATGCTCAGCCACCGAAAAATGGATCAGTTGTGATATATCCATATAACAAAATACTACATTCACGCTGTACTGTGCAACAAATGAACCTTTGCTAACTGCAAAAAAAGAAAAAAGGACACGAAGTTCATCAACATGGTAAGCAGAAGAAGCCAGACACACGAGACTCAGACTGAATCAATACAAAGGGCAAAAGCAGACACAACTCATCCACGTGCCACCAGTCAGCACAGTGGAGACCCCTGGGGGCTGCGGCGGCTGGAAAGGACACGAGGCGATGTCCTGCGGTCGGATGTGGGTGCTTGTTGTATGGAGATGAATTTAGTGGAAATTCATCGGGCCGGGCTCTTAGGGTCTGCACACTCTGGCAGGTATATTATCCTTCCCCCAAAAAATTTTTACTTAAAAAATCAGCAAGATAATCATGAAAAATTAATACTAGAAGCTGAAATTTAAAAGTTAATCTAAGCCAATATGGACACCCTAGGTATCCATTCTAGACTCCTCATTGTCCCCAGGGCCAGTGCCTACAGAGGAGTTAGGAGCCCCAGGCCGGGCTGTGCCCACCCAGGTGTCTATCAGGGGCTGAGTTGGATGGCAGGTTCAGGGCAAGGGCCGGGCTCTCCGCAGGTGCAGGTTAGGCAGGTGTCCTGGGCGGCTGAGGCCTGGATCATCCAGCCAAGTCCGTTTAAGTGTCCATGGCAACTGCTCTGAGCCTGGGATTTCTGCCTCCTGCCTGCAAGGGGCCTCGAAGCCCTTGCAGGTAGGCAGTGGGGAAGGGAGGGGAGGAGAGGATGAAGGCTTACTGGGCACGTGCGTGAGACTTATCTCACCTCCACGAATCTGCCCAGGGACCCCACAGGGTCCCCATTCTCACCTGTCTCACAGGTGAGGGCTGGGAGACTCAGAGCAGGGACAACCTGCTCACAGACACACAGCCCAGGTCAGCCTGCTCCTGACCTTTCTCATCTTCTCCTCCATGGTGCGGATGCCCAATTATTGGACGTGATTTTTCAGGACATTAAAGTGACGCACAGCCAAGTGAGCCCACATCCGGACTCGACCATTTCCTATGTGCTGGGTGATATCAGGAAGTGACTTTGACCTCAGTTTCCTCATCTGTGAAATGAGGACGACACTGACAACAGAGCCTCATGAAGGACGAAGTGAGTATTCATACCGCATGCCATTCATTGCAAGATATATATATATTTCCATGCCTTTTAACATCTCTGAAATGAGAACGTCTTGCATTCAGTACGGGTCAGTTTCACGGCCACTGTATTTCTATGTAGCACATAAAATAAATGGTGCATATTCCAATTGATGGCGTTAGGGTTAATGATGTCCGGGATTGGCTCCATTTCACAGATAAGGCAACCTAGGCTCAGAGCAGCGAAGCGGAGCTGCTGCTTGAACCCAGGTAGCCTGGCTCTAGAGCTGACACTCTTAACACCCATCTTGGCTTCTCACCTTTCTCTGAGACCCTGGTACGTCGCAGGTCCCCAGGAAACGGCAGCTGTAACGTCACTATGAACAACACCTATGGCAACGAGGATGGATGAGGCCTGCTGGCCTCAGCCTGGAGGTCAGGGGAAGGTGTTTCAGTGACTCAGGGACCTGTTTCCTACATAGCTCTCTAGCTCTGGGGCAGAAGCCATATGCACGCACACACACACACATGCACTCCCTCTGTCCATCTCTCCCTCTCAGTATCTCTCTCTGCAGCAAAGAACATGTTTCTCCAAGAAGAGGAGCAAGGACTGGGAATTTCTCATCCGGTCTGCAGGTCACCATCCCTCCCAGTCCTGGCCCCAGGCCCCTCCTGGAAGGCTGTCTTTCAACTCCACGTCCTGGGCGACACAGGGAGCCTTTCGGCTGAGATGGCGCAGCAAGGGCAAGGCATTTGTTGTTAACCAGCCTTAAGGAGGCTGTCAGAAACAACGAAATAAAGCCATCTAGAAGGTTCATCTCCCAGGGCCTCTGTCCAAACTGACTCATTCTGCGGAAACAGTGGCTGGGACAGAAATCTGGAAGCACGCGGCGGACACTTCCTTGCCCTCCTCCAAACTCCTCGCCACGGCACCCAGAGTCCAGGCTGGTGTGAACAGTGAGGGGCGCATGTACTGGGGGCGGGGAGGGGGAAAGCAACCACCTCTGAAGACAGACGGGCTCTCCTCCCAGCACTGCCCACCCCCGTTCCCTCTTGCCCTTGGGGATTCACTATGAGGATACTTATAGTACCCACATTTGTAACTATGGTGGGGGGGAGCAGTTGGCTGAATAATGGCCTCCCAAATCTATTCCACACCCCGATCCTCAGAACCAGTGACAGTGTGACCTTACGTGGCAAAACGGGCTCTGCAGCTCTGCCTGATCTGAGCTCGCAGGGCAGCTGGTTTCAAAGTCCGATGTTATTTTAAAAACACTGGGTTCTGTCGGAAGGGCTTTACCACCCCTAGTCCACTTGCTGACTTCCAGGCATTCCCCACCTTTAAAACCTCAAACTCCTACCCAATTGCCTTCCATTCTTCTCCTCGCTTCCTCTCTTGAGCAAACAGATCCCATTCCAAGAGACAGGGTACAGGCCCCATCAAATTCCAGCCGCAGGCAATCTTGAAGCTCCAAAGTGTTCATGAATCTAACGCTGAAGATATTAAACCTTGGGACTCCAGGGCTTTATAATAAAAAGTGCCAGGTTAGCTGCCTGTAAAAATGGGAAGTGCCAGAAAACCAGTGAGAAATGCCAGCTGTTTGCCACCTGCTTAAGCCGACGTGCGTCCAGGAAATGAAGAGTTATAGAGTTCATTAAGTAAAGGGGCTGGCTGGGGAAGGCTCGGGTCCCAGGCGCGAGAAAGATGACAGCAGCCTGCTGGGCACAGAAATATGCAAAGCAGGAGCCTGGCTGCCCAGGAGAGGGAGGCTCAGAGCTTGCAAAGGCACACCCCCTGCCCTCCTTCAACCTGGCAGCGCTGCACAGCTCTGAGAAGTGGGGAGGGGAAAGCAAGCTTAGCCTCTCAGTCTTACTGGAGTCTTCTCTCCAGAGCCGGATCTGATTTTGCTAAGTGCAGAGGCCAAGGGTTGGCTGCTCTGGGCACTTGAAGGACTAGGATGGGGGTTCTTCCCATTAGGGGCGCTCCCGTTGCTGGCTGTGACCCACACTCCTGGGCATCTGGTGACATTCTGCCCTCCCTGGTCTGGGCTTTGCACGGGGAGGGAGGGTTCCAGAGCCCAGGCGGTCAGCTGGGGGGGTGCAGGCCTCCAGCTCACTGGGGGAAGAACTTCCAGGAGATGGTAGCCTGTCCGGTCCTCTGCCTCTTGTCGCACTGCAAGGCCCAGCCGCCATGCAAGGCCTGCTCTTCCCGACCTTGCCCAGAGGCGTCGGGACAGGCTCCGCCCTGGCTCTGCAGTGTATTCCCTCTCTCAGCATCTCCTTCAGCAGCCCTCACAGTGCAGTCATTGCCAGATCGGTCACCTCGCAGTATTTATCTCTTGCTGTTGGTTTTTCTTAGATTGCACTGCCTTCGAAAAATAAGTGGAAGTTTATTAAACTTTAGATCGGTACTTTCCATCACTACCAAGTGGAAAGCCAGAATCCGTAGCCCCAAATAAATGCTAAAACAAACATAATGCAAACAAACACATTCAAAAACAAAATTAAATCCTAGCTTGCCCTTGCGGCCTACCCAATCATCTGAGGTTGAAGCCTCCGCTTTTTGTTAAAAAAAAAAAAAGTTCAGCGAATAAGACTCAGGAAGGTGTTAAGTACCAGCACCCAATGGAGACTTTCTCCTCTGTTCATAGAGCTCTCCGCACTACGAATGCCAGCCTTCCCAGAGGGGAGGTGCTGGGTACCCAGGGGAAAATTCATGTGCAGGAAGCTCAGGTAATCTACTCAGGGGCCCAGGCAGCAGGCGACAGGGTCAGGATTTGAGTCCAGGTCTTAGGTCATCTTCGTTTTCCAGGATTTCATAAGACCCTTGGGAAAAGAGGGTTCAGCCAAGGAGAAACTGCTCAAGCCCATCCCAGACGTGTGTGGCCTCCGGGAACCCTTGCTTGTCCCTCTGAATGGAGCTGAGGACCCCTCCCCTAGTGCTAGGCCTTTCCTTCTACCCTCCAAGTTCAGAGCCAGTCCACAATGGCCTCAGTGTCCGTGAGCTGCTTCTGTTTGGGAATTCCTAGCTGTCACCCAGAGAGAAGCAAGGCGAGCTGAAGAGGCCGAGAGTATCTTAGGGGGGTGGGCGAGTCCCTGGGCAGCGCACAGTTGGCGACCTCCCTCCTTCCCCTCGTCCGCTGCAGCTGGAAGAGCTGGGCTTTGCAACAAGCAGGCCTCTCTCCCCAATGGCTGAGCGCACGAAATGAGCCAGGAGCCAACCCCAGCTCTGCAGCAAGGAAGCTTCCAGATGCTGCCCAGCTCCAGGCACCACGCGGTGTCCAAACACCAGACTCGCCTGCCCTCCAGGGTTGGCTATCGACACGTATCAGTTCTTTTTGCTCCCTGGCCAGAACCACATTAAAAAAAAAAAGGCTTATCTGTAGACTGAATTACTGTCTTTTCAAAAGTATATACATACTACCTAATTTATATGCATTAAAAATCCGGAGGGGATCGACTCTGAAGGTGTTAGCAGAACTATTCCAAGTGGTGGGATTAGGAGCTTTACAAGTTTGTTTTTTCCTTGCTGCTTATCTCTATTTTCTAATTTTTCTCCCATAAGCACATGTTACTTTTATAAAATGAGAAAAAGAAAGAGGAGAGACAAGCAAGTCTGAGTCAGATTGAAATGAAAGCAGACACACATTCATGCTACAGACAGTTTGGAAAACATTGAGCTGGCGACAAACAGAGACGAGGAAGTACAGTCTGAACCAAATTCCCGCTCAGAGTAGCTCAGACTTGCTCAGAAGGTTCTCTCGCTGTGACTCCTCGAGGGCAGGAAACAATGTTTGCTCCGCCTTCTGCACAGGGTTTAGTATGTTCTAGGCACACAGCAAGTGACCGGTTTCAACAGCAACCCTCTCCCTGGAAAAGCTCAGTGCCTGTGGAAGATGACAATTTCCTATTGATTTTTTAAAGTAACTGTGTGGCTGGTAAGCGGAGAAGGGGCAGACAGATCAGCGGAGCTCATAACTACAAATGGCTGCGTCCTTCCCACCCATGGGCCGCAGGGCCCCAGAGGGTGAATGGAAATGATGAGACGGGGGTGGAGGGAAGGGCAGGGAGGAGTGCAAGGGGGAGGGGAGAGTTTTGCCTTCCTAGGGGATGCTGGGAATGCACCTGAGCGAGGAACCTCCCTGGCCATGGTGAAAGAGAAAAGGTACAGAAATTTCAAGAACTCGGGTTTACCTCCTTCACGGCAGATATGGGGAAAATAAAACGCAGAAGGATGATGGAATTAGCCAAGGTCTGCTCCGAGTAGCCCAGCCTGGCTTGAACCAGACCTGTGTGAGGGTAAATGTCATGTTTGCAGCCATGGAACCACGCTACTTCCTAAGAATAATAAATACCAATGCGCCCATGACCACTCTGCCGAGGGTTTTACAATAAAGGATCTCATTTAGCTGTACACTTAAACTCAGCCCCATTAAGGAGGTGTAATTCCTATTTCACAGATGGGGAAACTGAGACGCCGGGACACGATGTCATCTGCTAAGCTCATACAGCTAAGATGGAAGGAGCAGAACCGACAGTCTACTCTCGGTCTATTTGATACCAGTGTCTTGTTCTCAACCGGTAAGCTCCATGGCCTCTTGGGGGGAGTGGAAAGAACAGGGGCTCAGGGACGAGGCAGCCAACATTTTCCAAGCTCCTGAGATAAGCCCTGCCCTGGCAGGGAGCCTTCCATCCTCCAACGAAGCACAGGCTGGAGGGAATGACCTGCCCGGGCCCCTTCCCAGCCAGGACGTGGAGGCGGGATGTGGCTCCGGTTTGCCCCACGCCCCTGGCCTTTCCACTGCCTCCCTCTTTCTGGAGCAGGCCTCTGGCACTGGGCCTCCCCAGCACACACCCAGCTAGCCCATTGTCCACACTCTTTTGCAGGGAATTTGGAAGGGTGTAGATATATACACAGACCTGCTAGAGCCAGGCGTCTAAGACGGGCATTGCAAACTATGGCCACGGGCCAAATCCAGCCCGCTGCCTGTTTTTTGTACAGCCTGTGCGTTAAGATGAGTTTTTGCACCTTCAGATAAAAGTTAAACTAATTCAAAAGAAGAATGATACTTGATGATGTGAAAATTATATGAAATTCAAATTTCCGTGTCCACAAATAGTGTTTTACAGGCGTACAGCCACGGCCTTTGTTTGCGTGTTGTCTGTGGGGGGCTCAGTGCCACAGCGAAAGGGCTGTGACGGAGACTGCATGGTGAAGCCAAAAATGTTTACGGTCGGGCCCTTTGCAGAAAATGTTTACTGACCTGTGTTCCAAGAAATTGAGATGGGTCGCCAAATTGCACCGCTAGAACTAGAAAGAGCTGTACAACTTTGCACCATTTTCCCCTGGATTGGGAGTTGGGTGTGGCCAAGGCCAGGTGGATTTTCTCTTCATCCACGTATTCATTCATTCATTCATTCGCTCACTCATTCCATTCAGCCATGCATCATCCATGCTTGTATCAAGCCAGTATTCCCAGAGCCCCTACCCTACCAGGCACTCTGCTAGGTGTGGGAATACCGACTGTTGGGCGAGGTAGGTGGTACAGGGGAAAGTGCCAGTAAATGTCGCAGGTGCAGGAACAGAGCTCTGCTTGGGACTGAGCTGGACTGAAGAGGGAGAAGGACAGAGAACTGGGCCCAGTGTAGATGTGGCCATGAATTTATCTGCAGTCCTGTGTCATGCAACAGTGGAGCCAGGCCGAGCTGCCTGCTGCCACCCAGCAGGAGACAGGCCCCAGCACTAATGTGGAAGCACCATCAATCTATGCCATATGACTTACATGTTTCTAAGTCTCCTGCCTCTTCCTCTCCACGATTCTGTACACATTCCTGCAGATACCATAACACAGACTCCCCAGGCAGGCCCTGGGTGCCACATTAGCTGGACAAGTGTTCGTCCCAGTGAGGCAAACCCCAAACTGCTTTCAGATACCTTCCTTACGGACCACTGGCTTGGACAAGGCCACTGGGGGGAAGTCACCTGACCTCCTCCCCCACACAGAAGGTCATTGTATCTGGATAAAAAGCCACAGGCATGACATGTCTCTGTATATGGACGGGCATGTGTGTATTCTTGTTTCTATGAATGCGAGCGCCTCTCTGTGTGTGTATGTGTATGTGCACATGAACATGTGTGTACACACTGGTGAGGAAATCTGTGTGCTGTACGTGTGCATGGATGCAGTGCCTTTGCATTAACATGCATATCTATGTCTATCTATGGGTGTGTTTTTGGTGACTGGAGCTGCGGACAGCAGTACAGAGACAGTCACGCCAAGTGCAGAACCGGCCACAGCCCCTCCCACCCCTCAGAGAGCACTGTGTGCCTGTGTTTTCCTTGGCCTTGGAGATGCTCCAGTGAAAACATCCAGTCTGTGTCTCAAACCTGGAACCTGAGGTTGCCAGGGGCAGATGAGGAGGCAGGGTGAGGACCGACTGTTAATGGGAAGAGGCTTCCTTTTTAAGGTGACGAAAGGCTCTGAAATTACAGCTGGTGATAACTGCACCATTTTGTAAATATGGACATCTGTGGACATTCGAAATGAGTGCATTTTATGGCATGTCTATACCCTATCTATAGCCATCAACAAAGTTGTTTAAAAAAGAAAAAAACCTGGAAATTCACAATCCCCACTCCTCCCCGTCTGATTTATTTGCAGAAGAGCCCTGGTCTGGGAAACAGGAAAAAAATCCCTCATTTCGCAGCCTCGTCGACCAGGTTAGGAATTTACCCCGGTTTCTACAGCCCATGCCTCAGCCAGCCTGGCAGCAAAGGACACTGTCCTTTGCACTCAAAGCTGTGTAGATAAACGAGAACACTCAGGGGATCTGAGGCAGGTTGGGGGGGGCAGAAGGACTGCGGAGAGAAGACTGGGAGGGGAACGAACTTGAACTATCACTTCATCACTTGAAGAGGGATGGAGAAAACCCGGAGACAGAGGGATGTGCTGGAAGGGAGGGCTTCTTTTAGAAGCAGAAACAGAAAAGGAGAGTGAAGGAGAGAGGGAGCCGATGGGGCGGAGCGCAGCACTGGGTGGGAAAGAGCTCAGATGCTGGAGTTAGACAGAGCTGGGCTCCAGATCCAGCCCTGGTACGCTTCAGCGATGGGCCTTTGGGCGAGCTGCTCAGAACAGAAGCGTGTGTACAAACCACAACCTACCTCACGGGTATGGGGGGATTAAATTAGGAAACAAAGCCCTGTGCTCACCAAACTCTGCTCCATAGCGCCCCCTCCCGGGCCCCCCACAGGACACCACTGCCCTGCCTCTCTGTAGTTATGCAGCACCACGTGACCAGTTCTGGCCAATGAAAAATGACCCCTGTGACTTCCTCTGTGACCACGGAGGCCACACGATGATTAGACAGAGCCCCAAGACTGGGATATCCTGGATCCCTCAGTAACTGCGTGGAAGACAGCTGCCCTGAAGCCCCACCCGACCTATGGCAAACTTTATGTGAGAAACAAGTTCTGAGTGAGCCTCAGAGGTCATGGGCTTGTTCGTCACTGCGGCATAAGCCTATCCTGTCTTGACTAATAGAACATGTAAAAGGTTAGTGCCTGGAACACAGGCAGTACTTGGCTCATCAGTGGACCTCACGGTACAAAATCACTGACGTCGTAAGAAGAGAGTGGACAGAAAGGGGGACGATAGTGAAGTAAACAAAAATCAGATATTCTGGCTGGGGTCGAACTTGTATGGTAAGCCTCGCCAGGGAAACCCGAAAGGAAGTGAGGCTCTCCTCCAAATGCCCCACAGACACTTCCATTTGTGCATAACTGGGCAGCACCGTGGTTTTAAGGGACCGGCAGTGAACAGCAACCTGAGCTGGGTGAGATTCAATTTCATGTTTTTGTTAATAGCTTTCTCCTGCCTCTCACAGATAGAAAGCAGGTCACCCAGGGATTGACCTCACCTCTCACTCATTTAAAAACAGAAAATAAATGTCCAGAGAGATTAAAAACACAGGTTCTGTGCCCCGAAAGGTTGTCATGTGGCAATGCTGCATCTTCACGGGAAGGATGAAAACCCCATGTAATCCTATTACGAATATTTCCATTAGTCGCCGAGCCTTACTTTGGTAATCTGTTTCAATTGAAAGTCCTGTCATTCTTCCAAACCCAATTTAGCAGGTGCAGGAACAAAATGTAAGTTGGTGCCGATTTCTCAGAGACGGACGAAACTCGTCACTCAAGTTCATTTGGGGATCTTTTTCTCCCTGAAGCTCTTAACTCCAGGCACCAAAGGGAACTCCTTCCCACCGTTTTCCCAGTGAATCTTGCCCTTGAGGGCCCCCTCAAACCCCTTAGGGACTCTGGCTTCTGTCTACCAAGCTTCAAGGGCAAAGATGCAGAGAGCTTGACAAGCAAAGGCCCAGCCATCTCGACATCCAGGGGATGCTCCGGGCGGTGGGTGGGAGCAGGTGCCAAGGCCTGCAGCTGGGACGTGTATAAGAAAAGTTAGGACCAGCCAGACCATTCATTCTGCACAGCTCAGAACCCGGGTCCTGACCTCATCTCAGTCCCTACCCTGTCCTCTCCACCCGTGTGGAAGCCAGCACATCTTCTCAGCCACACTGTGGGTGGGTGGGTAGGGACAGGTGGCCTCCTTATACATGGAGGAGATGGAGGTTTGGGGTTTACACCGAACCCTGGAGCCAGCACGTGGTGATTCTGCCTCTTCCTCTAAGACCAGAGCCCAGGCATTCCGCTTCTGGGACGTTGTGTTTTTCATCAGAACGCCCCGCCTGCTCGCCCCACTAGAGTTGCTCCCATTCAGGGAACCCTGGACAAGTAACGAAACTCCCTGGAGCTGTAAGAGATGGCATGTGTGTGTCTCCCAAAATTCACGTGTTGACGTGTTTCTTGGAGAAAGACCGTTTGAAGATGAAGTGAAGGTTTCTGACTGGCATGGCGGGGACCGTTAAGGCTGGTGGGGGCCTGCCCTCCCCCGCCGCTCCATCTGCCCGCAGACAGAGAATGTGCCGAGGCTCTTACTCTGGTTGGTTTTCTTGAGCGGGTTGAATCTACCCCCCACGATCTTGTTTGAATTACTGATTTGCTTAGCAAACACTTTCTCTATAAATAATGAATAAGTAAACCCCAGCCTGCTGCTGATAGATTATTATGAGTTGGGACTTAATGGGGTGGAAAGTAGGCAGTGAACAGCCCTGCCTTTTTGGTTTGCAGCCCCCACCCCACTGCCAACCTCTGGAAAATGTGCTGAGCTACCTCAGTGCCTACTACACTGGCACCCCCTCTGCCCACTTCCATGGCCCAAGACGACCCTCTGACCCGCCTCTCGTCCTCCACTTGTTACCAGGGTCTCTCTCAGCTTCCATGCTCATTCTCGAGAGTTAGAACCAACCAAGGAAAGGAAACATGAAGGCAAAGATGAGTCTGATTCTTGCGGCCTGGCTACCTGGTTTTTCATTTGGGTCGTCGGTTTTTTCACACCTGGGAATGGGACCCACAGTCCCTTTCCACAGATGTGCAGTCTGCTGATACTCCACCTAGGGAGGCTTCCACAGAGGTACCTGTGGTGGGCTCTGACCCAGTGAGCCCCGAACAACGCTGACCACTTTACCCTGCCCCCTTGCTTTGCTTCAGGGGCTGGTTTAACTGTGGACCCACACCATCTGTCTGTACTACGTCCCAGAAGAACAGCCCCAAATACTCATTCCAAGCAACTAGCAGTACCTAACAGAGAGGAGGCTCTCAGCTATTTGCTGAATAGCTAGATGGCTAGATTACTCAACTGGGTGGACAGGTACATGAATGGATGGATTAAGGGTGGAAGGATGAACTGATGAATGGATGGGTGGGTAGTTGAGTAGGTAAAGGCTGAATAGATGGATGATGGGAAGAACAGATAGGTGGGTGGATAGATGGATGGATGGGAGAATGAACAGAATGAATGGATAGCAGAATGTGTGGAGGACTGGTGGGTGGGTATATGGGTGTGTGAAGGGGGTGGGTGAGTGAATGAATTCATAAGAAGATGGACAGATGGATGGGTGGGTGGATGGATGGTTAGATGGATGGATGGATGGGTGGGTGGATGGATGGATGAGTGGTCACCTACCCCTAAAGGTTCAGCTTAGGTCACCCAACCCCAAACAAGGAAGTAAATGATTCAGCTAAGGATAAAGTATGTTGTAATCATTACACAAACAAGAAAACTGAGCACTAGAACGATTAAACACTTAGCTAAGGTCACACAGCAGTAGAAGAACTTGAACTCTTGACCCCTTCCTTCCTCCTTCCCTGCCTTTCCTTGCCATATTCTGCATCTGGTAGAGGCCCATCCCTCTGGATGCCCTGTGAACAGTGCCCATTCTCCATCTCTAACTCTATAGCTTGGTGATATAAAAAAAAAACAAACCCTCAGGGATGTGCCAGCATCGAGACTGCAAGCAGGCGGGGAGGAGGAGAGGCCAGAGAGAGCAGGGCCCAGGCAGGAGAAGGGCTACGCAAACAGCCGAGAGGCTGGTTTATTGGCAGGAGAGAATAATGATGCGCTGGGCCGTCACGCAGCGTCTCCACTTCTGAGAGACTGTCAAAGGCAGCCCTTGTTGCTTGGAGAGCGACTGGACCGGGTGACTGAGATGCTTGATAGTCCTCGATGGTTCGCAAGCTCTTCCAAACAAGCCCACTGAGAATCCCTAATCTGCGCCTCAAAGTCCCGGAGGACTGTGCTGATAACCGTCTCAGAGGGGCTGGCCTCCACTGGGGGATTCTGAAGAGGGTGTGAGCCCTCCCTTGCCTTTGAAGGTACTTGTTCTAGTCCCCACTTGGCACTCCTCTGGGTCTTTTGAACACTGGGAAGAAAGCAAATCCTCTTTTGAAGAGGACTTGGAGATGAATCTTTTGATTAAAAACAAGAGTAACTTTCCGATGACAAGACTTGTTTCTGCCAAAGTGAGATGACAAGAGGGCTGGGGAGAGCAGGCTTGGCTTCTCATCAGTCACGCCCAGCATGAGGACACTTACTTCCCTTGAGACCACTGACGGGCCGAGCCCCAAGCAGCGGGGACTGACTGCGGGACACCTCAGTGGCAGCCCCAACTTTAAACTTGAGCCACTGCCACCTGCCAATCCAATTCAACCAGAAAATCCTCTTCACCATTAAAGCACTTGTATAAACCAGCTCTGACAGCAGCAGACGTGAGTTCACATTTCAGCTCCACCATCACAGAACTCCCAGCCACTGGTAGCTGGGAAGGGCCAACATGCTTAGAATAATACTAGATGCGTAGTTGCTCCTTCATATTCTATTGTTATTAGCTATTTTTCAATTATCCCACTTTCTTTAATACTGGTGTATAAAGCAAGAGCAGAGCGGATGTTTGGATGCCTCGACAATCCAATATGGGGTCACTGTCAGCCATGACAGTCAGGTCAAGTGCTAGGTCAAGACTGAGGTAATGGGGTGTAATGGGAATGCCCCCAAACCACAAGTCTGGACACTCAGATAAGGACTCTGTCTGGATGACATGAGTGGGGCCTCTACCCCTGGGGGGCTACAAAGACTCAGAGCTCCGCCCACACAACATTCGGAGGAGCCCTGCCAGACTCCACTCCACCAGACACCTTCCGCCACTGCAGCCACTGGCTTGCCACCGACACCTGCCTCTTCACCTGCGGATGCCACCAGTGGCTGGGACTTGACCCCAGACTCTCACTCTGCCCACTTCCATTGCACAAGCTCCCCTTCTCTGTGTGGAACCTGTGTGTGATTCTACTGGCTTACTGGGGGGTCTCCCCTCATAAACCTGGCATTGTGGAAAGACACATGTGTGAGTAATTCTTTCTGGGGACACCTGGTCACCTTATGAAGTTTTCAGTTTTGCCATTTCATTTGCTCCTCTTAGCCACCCAGGGAAATATACACTGTTATCCCCATTTTACAGATGAGAAGACTGAAGACTGAGGCTCAGAGAGGTGAAGTGATTTGTCCAAGGTCACACAGCCAGCAAGACAAAGTTCCTAACTCCCTATCCATCATTCTTTCTACAGCAGCATAGGTCAAGAGTTGTGTTTGTGTCACCTCCACTGGGCACCCATGGGGCAGGGCTAGTAGTCACAGCAGCTGCAACAGTAACAAATGCCCACGCCTTCATGGCACTCGATCCGCGCCAGGCTCTGTTCTCAGCGTCTCACACACATGAACTCACCTAATCCTTACAACAATCCCACAAGATATAAGGGGCTCTTATGACCTCCACTGTGCAGACGCAGAAACTGAGGCTCAGAAAGGCCTAATGACTATCAATACAAAACAAAAAAACTTCAGTTAACAAATTTGCACCATGTAATTACTTAGATCCAGACAACTGGTAAACCAGACTTTTCCCCACAGGCTATTTGTGGGGACTCTCAGCCTGCACTTTCTGATGACCCACAAGGCAGGCACTGGACACCACACAGAAACTGAGTTTTGAGATGCAAGCCCCTGTTCTTTTCCAGTGTAAAATTTCTACATGGTGGGGAAGTCCCATATATTTTACTCTGCACCCAAGGGTAAAAGAGGTGGCCAGACCATGACCATGAGCTACAAAACTCATCTAGAGGGTTTTGGAGAATGACCAAAAATGATATTCAAACACAGAATTAGTTCAGACTTTAAGATAACACAGTACAGCTCACACCAGCTGTATGTCTGAGGATGAGCCAGCTCCTCCCCTTAAATCCCAGGCTCCTCCTCTGTAAAATGGGGATAGCGACCCAGCAAACCAGCAATATCTATGAAGTCCTCAGCAGAGAACTCAGCGTGTAATAGATGCTCAATAAAACATTCCCGTAATAAATATTCAGAATGCCATTTCACAGTAGAACCCTCTTTCATATTAAAAATGGTTCAACCCAGCAATCAACTTCCCACCCCTATCTGTGAAGGAGAGTGACGGCTGAGTCTCAATGACAAGCTTTGAACAAAACACCACGCAGGGGCCGGAGAGAACACCTCCCGGGAGGAGACGCAGTTCCAGCCTCAGCAACTCCACACAGCCATGGTGAAGAATCTCAGCTCCTTCCCGCTGGGAACTGTTCCTGGGACTGAACCTCCCAGCTGTGCCTCTGACGACTGTCACTAGTACCATGCTTCTGGTTGGAAGGGTGAGGAGCTCCATTCCCACCTGAACCTTAGCCCTGACCTGGAAGTGCACCTGGTAGGCACCTGGGACCCCAGGTGGGGCTGTCCACTATCACTGGGCAGGTAAGTAGGGAAGTCTGCGAGTAGGTGTGAACCACGAGCCAACAAACTGTGAAGGCTGCAAAAGCTCGGAGAGACACTTTCCAATGGCATCTTTGTCCTTTCTGCACTAGCTTCTGCATTGCTGACCACACCCCCTTGCTGAAACACCGGCTGCCCCCGGCTTCCATGACAACCGTTTCCCCTGGTTTTCCTCCAACTCTCTGGTCCCTTCTCATCAGTCTTCCTCGTGGGAACACTCTGTCCTCTTCTGACTTTGATTTTTCGCTCCAGGGCCACTGGTTTTCAATGTGGCATCATCACCTGGGAACGTGTTAAGAATGCAATTTCTCAGGCC
The DNA here is from genome assembly GCA_004027735.1 of Carollia perspicillata. NCBI lineage: Eukaryota > Metazoa > Chordata > Mammalia > Chiroptera > Phyllostomidae > Carollia > Carollia perspicillata. The sequence goes on along the minus strand of PVKM010022939.1, from coordinate 2,118 downwards.
CCTACCCAAGAGCTACGGAATCAGAAACTCTGGGGGTGGAACTCAGCAATGTATGTTTGTTTGCACAAGGCCCCGAGGGGATTCTGACGCAGGGTCAAGTTTGAGAAGCACTGCCCCCGGCCATCTCCCCAGGCCTGTGGCTCCTAATATCCCACAACACAGCTGGCTCCCAGATTTAAATCCCCAATCTAGAACTCATCTCTGAACAGGGAGGTTTCTAAATGCCTACTTAAATTAACATTGCCCCCTGAAAGACTCACACCCTTCCCACTCAAAATGCCAACCAAACTCTCGATTTTGCTGCCTGGGCCTGATGTCGTTCCAAATCTCCTTCTCAGTGACTGGCCAGCCCCTCAGCAGCCAGGGCTCCCCTTCCCTCCCCTCCGCTCTCCCATCCACTCCTTCCCTCCTCTCCTCCCCTCTCCCTGGGAGGCTAAACGGGCAATAATGACAACGCAGCCCATGGGAAGAGGGGGGTTCTGGGTACTCAGACATCCAGTGAACTAAAAAAAGTAAACGCTAACTACAGTTTGTTTTTAAAACAAACCTCTGCTAGGATTTCTGCAGTTCACCAAAAATCGATGAGTCCCTGCCATGCACCAGGTACCGGGCTTGGGTCAAAGGATGCCAACAGTCTCTCTCTCTGTGTCCTTCCTGCCTCTCTTATTCCCCTCTGCTTCCAAAACAAACTTTCATTTCACATTCAGAGATACATGCTCCCAATGCACATGTTAATGTGCCTATTGATTTTCCTGTTGTCAGTCATTATCAAGATTTATTAATCCCCCTGACTCCCCATTGATTGAGGAAAGCAGTAATCCCAGTGGTCAATCAATCCTGATAGACTCGGTGACAAAGAGTCAATATCTATTTATTGTATGATTTATGGCCTTAATTACCTTAAACACAATCAGGCAGGGACAAAGCAGAAGATGAGCAGTGCCCAGGCAACTGGAAGCAGGCTGGCGACGTACCCCACCAAACCCCAAGGCCAGCAAGTTCCCGGAGCAGCGAAAATACACCGATCAACCCTTCCCGCTCCCTGCCCACTATGGACCCTGGAGGCTGCCGCAAGGAGAGAGAGGGAAAGGGACAAAGGCCAGTGTTTCAACTAGCACCTGCTTCCAACTCAACAAGTCCCAAGCCAGGGGACTTTGTTGGTTTGAACAGTGAAAATGACTTGGAGGTAGGCCAGCCTTTGTGCCCCACCGCTGAGAGAAGGGGACTTGGCAGTGGAGGGCTCTAAGATGTGAAAAACAGTGATGGACTTAGGCACGGATGAAACAGTAAAGAGAACAATCGGAGGGTTTGCTATGGATTTTGGCCTGAATCAGTCTTGGGTTCAAATCCTGCCGCTTCCTAGGTTTATGACCTTGGGTATGGGGCTCCATCGCTCTGTTTCCTTGTCCAGAAACAGGGAGCTGACTGGTACCCACTTCTGAGGACTGCAAAAATGACTGAAAATGTAGAAAACCCTGTATTTCCATACAGGTTAATCAGAGAGCAGTGTTACCGGCTTTCGATGACAGTGTGGGCCCCTCTCCATGAAGCTGCCCATATGCTCCTGAATCTTTGTGTGACCGCCGCCTGCCAGCTGTGCTGAGAAGACCATCCCTGTGGTTGCTGGAACACATGTTAGGGGCCTGACGTTGCCCACACTTGCCTTCAAAACATGGCAGTGCTGATGGCTATTTTTAGCGTGGGTAAACAGTGAAAGCTGTTGAAAAAAGTCTTCCTTTCCGAAGGACGGCCAGTGCGCTGCTGCGCTCCCCGTAGGGAGCCACACCAAGTATCTCTTAGAACCCAGGGCATTCAGACCTGCTTGGGCTCCCGCTGATGGCGGGTTAGGCTTGACACCAACTGTCCACATGGTTCTCCGAGGAGGGAAACGCAGCAACCACCCTGCTGCAAGCTCTCCTAAGAGAAGGGGTTGCCTCAAAGCAGGCTTTCCTAACGCAGGCCAGGTCGGATTCTGCCTCTGGTTAAACTCCTTAGCTGGGCTCACAGGGTCCCTTGAGATTGTCTCCACCTCCTTAGCTCTTGCTGTTTCCCCGGGGGGGATCCTACACTCCAGCTCGTGACTCCCTCCTGCCAACAACCCCACGCTTGATATCTCCT
>PVKM010022938.1:0-21379 GCA_004027735.1 Carollia perspicillata | reverse complement strand
AGAGCAGCACACAGATGTGAGGTGGGGAAAGCTCCTTGGCTTCAGGGACACAACCAGCCTTGGGCCCTGGGGTCTCTGGAGGGAACCCCTATCACAACCGGTGCAGTGGTCTGAGAGTGTGCTCCAGTCCAGAAAGAGGGAGAAAGCTGCTGCATGGAAATGGAAACTCTGGACTCCCAAGTACGGGGCCAAGAGAGAGGGAGAGAGAAGGAGAGAGAGGGGGAGAGAGGGGGAGAGGGAGAGAGAGAGAGACCCATCTGTGTAGAGGCCTTGGGCTCCAAGAAGGACAGATACACAAGAGGGAGAACTCTGGGCATGGCTTTGGATTTCAGTCTTTTGGGCAACAAAGGGATTTCTGGGTTATTTTGCACAAGAGAATGGCTTGGTGCATGGGAGACATCAGCTCCCCCAAATTGGGCACTCTGTTGTTAAAAATCTTTTTCCTTTCCTACCAATATCTGTTTTATGGTTGTGGATTTGGCAGCCAAATCCCAAATTGTCCGGCAACATTCTTCCTAGTGTTACTTTACAGTTTAAGAAAAATCTATTAATAAGAGAGAAGCTAAAATGTAAAAAAACTTTTATACCTTTCAATAGGTAGGTTATATTTTAATTTGAATTTTCTTGACCAATCACACTTTGTTCTTTTAATAACTATATTCATTAACTTTTTAAATTTCATTTTACATTTTTACATGAACAACAGTATTCTTAAAGATACTTTCTAAAGCTAAGATACTTTATTGATTGATACAATATATTTTTTATAATATTGGAATGCAAGAGTTGCTTTCTCCCTAATTCTCATGATTAAACAAACACATTTCTACATTCTTTTGACAGGAAGTTTTAAAATAATTTTTAAAAAGTTTTGGTGAAATATAGTTAGAAGATCCTCTTTAATGATTTTGTTCTCAGTTCTCTATTCTTCATGAAATTCATAAGAATATGAGAAAAGCCAAGTTTAAAAATATCAATAAAAGCAGTTTGAAAAATTTACCTCTATTTTAATTAATGTTACTCAAATAATATTAATTACACAAACTTTCCCTGTTTAAGTGTTGTACTGCTCCAAACAAAATGAGGTTTGATAATCGGGTCATTGTTTTACAGAAGTATATATATTTTTTCCTAAATATAGTTATTGAGTGTCTACCACCTGCCAACACTGTAACCTGCATGGGAGACTTAAAGATAAAATGGTAGCCTAGAGAAGGGCACTAACTAGGGCTGTAAACACTGATAGAGTAATAGACACCCACACCCTTATCTCCTTACAGACTTGTGGAATTGCTTTAATGTTTTCATGAGGTATTGAGTTTTGTCACTAAAAAGCATTAGCAGTTGAAAATCTTCCTAATGGCTGTATCATAGAAATCTACTAGTGATCTTTCCTAAGCCTTTCTTAATGTTAATTACTATAACTCTGTCATCAACAAACAAAATACTCAATTCTACTCTATGGCAATTCACTGGGAGGTAATTCTACTAATATTAATGTTGCCTTTTAGAGTGCTACTTACTACCTAACTGGCACAGCCAAATTTGAATACTAATGATTAATATTAATTCAACACTTGGTATATGGCTTACATATCATAATTCAGTAAATATCTAAATGTCTCTGAGGTATGCAGAGTTTCTAATCTTGGTTTATGAATGTTAATGTGCCTGAAGATCCATGGCTCATAAGTAACGGCACAGGGACTGGACCCATGCCTCTGCCACTGATATTCTTTGTACAAATGACACTAAGTCCTAAATTATAGAGGACCTATATAGAGAGTTTATAGCATATATTTCATGAAACTAATTCATTTAGTAGTGGCATATCATGTACCAATGATGCAAAAGTAAATATAATCTCCTCCCACAAAATATCTACATTTTAATTGGAGAGGTAGGGTGTAGTGGTAGCCCTATGAATAGAATAAGCAAGTCTACTTATGTAATATAATAAGGTTGTTAGGTAAACAGTATGAAAGAATTATAGATATATAGTCTAGACACAAACCAGAATATGAGCGATTTTAGTTTCAAATACCAAAATGTAAAAAGAGTAATGTATACTGTGTCAAACTTTTTAATATTGGCAATGATTGGACATAGCAGATTCGTGACTAGACAAACAGAAGGATGGGAATATGAAACATAGACACATTGGATATTAACCAAATAAGTGTTAAGGGTCAGTAGAAAACACTGAGATTTGGAAAGCTGCATAAAAATAAACAAAAAGAATCAAGCCACTAACATATTTTCGAAAGAGCCTCACTAACCTAGCAGTGCTTGCACATTTTAGAGTGTAAAAGCTCTGCTTGACAAGTACTATATGTTTGAGAAAACAAGTATAAGATTGTTTTGTAATACTTTTTAAAGTTTTAAATGACAATCTAATACATTTAAAGTGATAGGTTTTAAATTTTATTTTTTTGGTGTGCGGAAAGATATCTTGTGAAAATTTGTAAGGTTAGAGTTAATGACTATATAAAGGAGTGATTCCAAGTATTTGGTCTAAAGAAATTTTTGGAAAGAAAAGATGTTTAACACAACTCATAAATCTCCACACAGCAATACAAATGGCTATATAACTTCAAATTAAGAGCTATGTTTGGTATGAATTAACTACTTTTATTGCCTACTCATTTCATCTTCAGAGCATGTCTATATCATTTTATATATTTATTTTATGTACATTTATATATGTGTGTTCAGAATTGTGTTTCATTCTATAAATGAATCAAAGAGTCAGCAGAAAAGAATTTCTTCCTGACAAAGTTTTTATTTTTCTTGGAATGTCAATCATCACTAAAATAAAATGTATACATATTTATGCCTTCCTTATAGTTAAACTTAAAATCAGAAAGGAGAATTTTAACAGCAAGCAAGAAATAGAAGATTAATTCTACCTTTTATGAACTGAATGTTTGTGGCCCCCTCAAATTCATACGTGAAAGCCATAACCCTAATTGAAAGTATTTGGAGGCAAGTCTTTTGGAAGGTAATTAGGTTTAAATGAGGTCCTGGTGCTGGGATTTTCAGGATGGCATTAGTGTCCTTAAGATAAGAGGAATCTTTTTTCCTTTTGGCCTGATCCCTCCACCCCCTGCTCCCCGCCCTTCCTGCAGCAGTCACCCTGCTCTCTCTATCTGTGAGTCTGTCTCTGTTCTGCTTGTTATTTTGTTCATTAGATTACACACGAGTGAATTCATGGTATCTGTCTTTCTGTGACTGGCTTATTTCACTTAGCACAGTGTGGTGATTGCAGTGGGGAGGAGGGTATAAGGAGGCCAAATGGTAATGGAAAAAATACAATAATTTTTTTTAAAGATAAAAGGAAGAGATGGGAGCTTGTTCTCCCTGCCAGGTTAGAACACAGCAAGACATTAATATCTGCAAGTCAGATATTTCTCGCCAGAACCCAACAATGTTGGCATCCTTATCTCTCAGATTTCTTATCTCCAGAACTTTTTTTAGTGACAGTTTTCCTTGCTTTAATGTTTTTGTCTTTTTCTTCTTTTGAAATGAGCTCTCAATTACAAAATATCAAGCTACACTAAAAAATGTCAGCCACTGGCACAGTATGGAGAAGCCCACAAATAAGGTCAGATACCAGCAGTAGGTGGCAAGAGGTGGGAAGTGATTGAAGTAGTGGTTAACAAACATTCACAGGAAGCTAAAACTATCCAACAGGTTATGCCCTAATTTAGCACAGGTTACACTAGTCACTGCCTTGGTATGTGGCCTTGGTGTATTTGGGTTCAGATTCTACACGGTAATATAATTTCTTCCAGTTAAGAATTCCTGGCTTGCACCGATCACAGGGTGGCCACAGGGCACCTGACCAGTCCATTACTTAAAAAAAAAATAATGTTATAGACTTGATAGATGTACTGAGAGACTTCAGGCACTCTATACTTCAGCGACGGCATATAATTGGGCTTTCCTGGCTTGATACATAGCTCAGTCAAGATCCAAAATGCCTTTGGTGAGCTTCAGAGATTGGTACACCTGCCCTTTCACATTTATCTTGGCAATAGTATAAACATTGGTGTTTTGCAACTTGCTGGAAACAATGTCAGCACTTGAATGACATTCCTTAATCTAAAATTAAAGTTCATTGTCACTGGGAATATCCTTTCATGTTGCAGGAAGATCTGGCGCTCCATTTTGCCGTCTTCTACAAAAAGCACATTAAATGGAGTGAGGCAGCTGAAGGCATCGATATTGCTTTTCATAGTCACCTGCAGGTTATTCAGAGTTCCATCTTCATGACTGGGCCCAAGGTGCTGAGAGGCAGGGAGACATAAATACTGCAGTTTGGCATCAGTGGTGTGTGGATGGCCAGAGGAGTGCTGGGGATGACACCAAGGCTATTCTTGTTAAATTGTATTGCAAAGTCTGTCATGTGCTTCAGAGCTTTGTTGGTGAAGTTCATTTCCATATAGATGTGCCTCTGACAATGACTAAATGTTCCGGAACTCTCCAAGCCTTTAGCCTTTATTCGAGCAGCCAGCCAGACTTAGGAGCCACATCTCCACCATGTGCCATGTCTATCCTTTGGGAGAGTTCAAATAGATCATTCAGATGACTGCTGACCACAGCTGGAGTAGGTGAAGGTGCAAAGGTTGCAGACACTGATGGTGGGATGAAGGATTGTTCCACCAGCTTATCCAGTCCTCCCCGCAAGAGATCCACTGCTCCCAGCTGCATGGAGGATACCTGTGGCAAATTGACTGGGGGACTGAGGTCAAGGTTTAAAAGGTCTCCCAGAAGGTCACCTTGAGAGGGAATAACCTGAGGCTGCACCAGGTTGGTGGCAGCGGTGGTGCCAACAGTGCTGTCACCAGCATCAATGCTCCCACAATGTATTGGCAAGTGTTTGCAATGGATTCCAGGACTTCCTTCCACAAATGCATTGGGAGGCTTGTGGTACACAGATGCCAAAGAACTAATGTTGCAGATTAGCTCATCCAGCAGTGTTGGCACAATAAGATCTGTCTCTCAGAGATCAGTCTCTTCTCAGTCAAGATTACTTCTCTGGCTGTGACAGGGTCCATTGAGAGAAGCCCCTAGTAAATATAGCCCCTATCTCAAAGGCTGGATTATCAGAATCCTGTGTTGCCACGCTCAAGACTTGCTGTACCAGCTGCTGTGTTTCCGATGGTTTCTTGAGAAACAGCTTCACTATGGCAGTAAGCAGAGTGAGGTGCTTTCATCCTGAAAACCCTCCAGGAAGCTCTCTAGTAACTCATATGCATCATCAATTCATTCAGCAGCATCTCACACAATCCAAATCATAGCTGCTCCAGCATCTGGCTCATTCAGCGAGTTCTCACACAGAGTAGCAATGATACTTTTGTACTTTCTGGGGCACTTGTGAAGGTGTCCCTGATGACAATTGCTTCTTGGATCACATAACTTACTTTGGTCTGGATAAGATCAGGCAATGTGCTTACATGACATTCTGCACATTGCCCCACCTTGATAACACCATCCAATGACCCATACAGCTTTGTGAACAGAGTCAGCATCAACCTCTGTGGCATATTTGTTCAGTTCAGCCAGAACCTGAGCAATATTTTGGGATGCTAAATGGACCATGATGTCTAACTTCTCTAGTTTAATATAGATGTTGAACTAGAAGGATCATTATAATTATAAAAAAAGACTTTGGTTTCCTGCTTTAACATTTCAGGCCTTTTCTGAACAATTAGGCTAATGTTCCTCAGGGCAACGAACTGCACCTCTGGCCCCCAGACAGCCAAGTGATGAGTGGAGGGGCCAATTTCTTCAGCAGCATGTTATAGTAGTCAGAGTCCTTGGATAACTACTCTAGAAATTTCATTAGGACTTTTACTGCTGAAAGCACCACTGCTGAGCTGGCGTGAGATAGCCGGGGAATCACTCATTCACAGATGCTCTGAGCCTCTCAATCGTCTTTAGGATTATCATTGGACAGGCAGTCCAGGATGAAAATCCGGCCCCATTCAGTGCATTCCTTCAGGGCTGTCAGCAACTTATTAATGTTCTGTGGATTCAGATCAAGTAAGTTGCTATTTGGGTGAGATTCACTGATTTCAGATAATGCTGTGCAGCATTAGCCACCACCAGTGGATTTAAATCTGCTAAGAGGTCCTGCAGGGCATCCAGAAATCCCTCATCTTTCACCATTTGGGCATTGATATCATGGAGTTTTGCCTCACAGACTGATGCTGTTTTCTAAACAGGGATCTTCATCCTTCCAGAACATGCAGAGGAGCTCACAGAGATATTCTGTAATCTTGTCCACCGGATATACCTTGTGGTTCTGACTACCAAGGACTGAACCAGGGGATTGAGACTGTCACAGTCTTTCACAAAGCTGTGGACAGCCGTGGTGGCCGTGTCTGGTTGACTCTTGGCGTAGTTCATCAGGCGGAGACACACAAGCTTCTTCAGTTGCAGGCTGTCAGTTTGCATACAGCTCACTACATCTGGAAAGAGAGAGTTAACATCCTTCATCACGGTCATAGAAGCAATCCCTCCCCTCTTCTTTCTTTTCATTGTTGAGTTCAGTCTTTAAATCAAAGAGTTCTTTTTTTTTATTGGCTGTGAAGTAGTTGGAGTCAATCATGGTGTTGGCTCTTTAATGTGTGCTGAGATAGCAATGCAAAAACTAGTAGGTAAAGCATATGAGTAAAAAATTCCTGTCCTAGCCTCCAGAACTTTGGGAAATCAATTTCTCTTGTTTAAGCTAACCGCTGTACAGTATTTCATCATGGAAATCTGAGCAGACTAAAACTTTACCCTGTTGCTGGTCTTTAAATTTGCTTTCTAGGCTTGAATATTTCCCCACTGCACTCAGGTTGAGAAGACACATAACTATTCTCTCTAATAACAATATGAAAACTAAATTATATAAAATAAGACTTTATGGTAACATCCAAAGTAAGGAGATACTTTGGGTGTATTACAAAGAAGGGAAATGTAAGTCTGCTTTTTGTTACTAATGAAATTCAAGAAAATATGTTCTTTGGTGAAAAGAAATAAGAGGTAAAAACACAACAAGAATTAATAAAGCAATAAATTGAATTAATTCATTTTTCACCTGAGAAGAAAAACTAAAGAAAACAGATCAATAATAATAGGAACAAAATGCAGCATAATATTTAAAGTAATTATGAATGGTGTAGATAACTGAGTATGTATACCAGGGACAATGTAAAGTTTAATTGATTTGCTAAGGAAGTGAAAAGAACAGAAAGAAAAAAATGGAAAAAATAAGATATTATGTAAAACAAGTATTTTGCATTAAGGCATTTCCATAAATCAACATTGTATTAAAGAAAGAAAATTAACTGGAAATAAATAATCAGATATAAACATATCAAACTAGAATATTTCCTCACCCATTAAGTTCTTTTTATTATTTTTTTAAAGATTTTATTTATTTATTTTTAGACAGAGGGGGGAAAAAGGAGAAAGAGAGGGAGAGAAATATCAATATGTGGTTGCCTCTCACACACCCCCTACTGGGGACCTGGCCTGCCACCTGGACATGTGCTCTGACTGGGAATCAAACCAGCGACCCTTTGGTTCACAGGCCAGTACTCAATCCACTGAGCCATATCAGCCAGGGCCATATGTTAAGTTTTGGATAAAATAGACCATCCTAAAGAGTTTGAAGTGGAAAAATATAACTAGAAACAAATACTGGCAACTTCTTTTTCTTGTAGGGTAGAAAAGAGATTTTAAAATGTAAATTTACTCACCAAGTATGGAACAACATACTTATGGCTGTAATGAAATATGGAAAGACTCAAAAGTGAAAACAAGAGGCAGAATTAAGCATTCATCGAGAAGAAATTATGAAACTAACCATAGTAAATAAAAACATGAAAGAAGAAATAATAAAAATAAAATGATAAATTAGTAAATAGAACAATAGCATTAAAAGTAAATAAAAACTAATTTGATATCATCATTAAAGCTTAAAATACTAGGTAATTTGAGAAAAAGATAAAATAAATACACAAATTTAAAACCAAAATTTTATAAAATTACTATTTAACTTCACTATATACATATATGTTCAGAAAGTATTTTAAAAATATAAAATAAACAGTGTTAGAAAATATAAATGATTAGTAAGTCTTATAGAAGAAGTGGAGAATAAAACTAGACCTACCATTATGGAACACAATAAAATAATAAAACTAGTAGTTATATCAAATAAAATGTCAGCTGATTTTTAGCATAAATTATTTAAAATTTGCCAAAATATATATTTTAAAATATATTATTGCAATGTGCAGACTAGTATACAAAATTTTATAAATTATTTTCTGAAACTAAGAAAACTATGCTAGCAAAAATTTTACTATAGTAAAAAAATACTAAAGATAAATCACATATTCCAACATTAAAGAAAACATTTTAATTTAAAGTATCTATGTTAAGAAAACATTAATTTAAAGTATATATGTTAAATATATACATTATGAAACTAGCAAAACAAGTACAGAAATGCATAATAAAGTACAATTGTTTTTTTCTGGAATTTCTCAGAAAAGATAATGTAATCAGTTTTTAAAAATGTTTTAATTTATTAAAATACATTATACATTAAAAGGAAAGAAATAGATGATTATGTAATAGATAGAGGTTTGATAAAATTAAATATATAGATAAAAGTTGCTAATAAAATATGAACAGAAGTATAAATTTCTTCATGTCATAAGGATGTATATTAGTTATCCTATTTAATTCTAATTTGTCTGCTAGTGCATTAATCTTGAATTTTCATCCAATGTAATAAAATAATACAACTATTGTAAAAAATAAAACCTAATGTTCCATATTTTAAAAAAAAGTTCTATCTAGAAAAGGCATAAACATTGATTCATATGCCTTCAGGATTAATGACAGATCAATTATTAGGTTAGTTGTGAAATAAAATTAAATAATTAGTCATTTTTACCATGTTTGATACTAATTTGTGAGGTTGAGTAACAGAGTAATAAAACAGGATCCCCTTTTCACAATTAACCAAAATTTTAAATTTACAAAGATTGTTTATCCAGAAATGTAAATCCCAATATAATTCAAGAATTGGAAATATACCTACTTTTCCCCCAAAGATAGTTCATTTTAGATGTCTTATGTTTGTAATAATGGGAGAATAATTTAATGAACACCCAGTGAATAACACAGATGTGATCTGCTCTGTACAGATGAGCAGTTAGTCAAATGTTTCAGCTGAACTTACATGCTAATGACATGGGTGGTGTGGCTTGTAATTAATGGATTATAAATGGCTTTGTCAGAAGCTACTTCGTGCTACTAAAAATGTCAAACATTTCCCAGGACATAGGTTTTGAATTTCTGACTAGAGGAACTCCAGCTCTATTGATGGATAAATAGACAAAATGGAAATGTTAAAAACAAAGTTGTAGTTAAGCTGATAAAATCATAAGTGCATATTTTCACAATGCTGTTTATTACCCACCATGATTTTTTTTGCAGATGCTGTGAGGTTAAGTTTATTTGAAAAATTATTTTGCAACAGACTTAATGCAGGATTTCCTGGTAAACAAGCTTCATTATTGATTTTTTAAATTTTTAATGAAAATCAGTGAATTTTGCAAAGTCTGAGTCTTTGTAGAAATGGTAGAGTAAATGCATCATTTGTGCTTAAGTCCATAAATTTTAGTTTTTCATTTAACATTATAGTTTATCTGCTTTTATAGAAATCAATTTATTTATAATAAATAGAAAAATGATGGAATATTGATTATCTATTTTTCATTAGTTATATTGTTTTATAAAGGGGAGGGACTTACAGTTGCCACAGAGTACAAATATAAAGATTCTGGGGGGACAATTTACAAGCAGAGAAGTTTCAGAGAACACGTTTGTCCTCTGAGGTCTCATTCTTTTACAGTGTGGAGGAGCATGGCATGGTTTTGTACATGTCGTAGCCCAGGTTGAAACCTTGGCAGCGGGAGGTCAGCTTCAGCCAAAAGGGTAGGCATGGAACAAGAACTTATCAATGGGAAACAACAAAAGAAAAAGAAATCTCACATTAAATATTTCTAGTTAGCAGCCTAAAGTGAGCTAGGGAACACCTTGTTTCACTATACAATAGGACCTCTGGTCCGAAAGCAGTGCTGGGAGTGTGCACACTAAGAACCAAAGACTGCATACCTAGGCTCTGGGAACAGCCCTACCAGCCAAAAATTGACAGTTCTGCTAAGTCAAATTTTGAAAGACCTTTAATAATTTAACATATATTGTGGAATCACACATATGTATTAGTTAAGTTTCCATCTTGTCTTATATATTTATTATGTCCCATACTTTATGTGACAAAATTACTTTTTTCATTAATTTGACCCAAAGTTGTAAAGGAATCAGAATTTGGAAGTCTTGGGAGTGGGTAATTACATTTGATATATTTGAAGAATGCAAGTAATTTGTGGGTATGGGGCTAACCACGTCAGATTAAATATATTCAGTCAGGGGATCTCATTCTCTTTCCCCTGAACCTTGGCTGACATGTCACTTCTTTGATCAATAGGGGATAGAAAAGTGGTTCTTTCCCATTCGGGCCTTTCAGAAGCTGAAAGCTTAAGCCTCAGTCTGTTGGATCCTGAAATGCCCTGCATGAAGATTGAAAATCCTGCCAAAGAAATGATATGGAGAGGCCCAGACACTAAAGGAAAAGGGGGTTTTCCAGCCATCCATGTATGAATTATGGGTGTGTACATAGAACTGCCTTGGGACCTCCAGATCATCCCAATAAGAGTCTAATATCCCTACAGGATATTAGTAAATATCCCTGGTAAATATCCCCAGCCCTAGTGAAACATACATGGAGCAGAACTGCCTAACAAACTCTGCACATTCTTGACCCACAAGAAATGTAAGATATGATAAAAACTGTAAGTCACTAAATTTTGGACTAGTTTGTTATACATGAACTGATAATCATAAAAAAAATCTCTTAAAATGAATTCATATTGTCATACAATTTCAATAAAACCCCAAGTTTTTAAATAATTAATAGAAATATCGTACATGGAAGAAATATGAAATTCAAGTAAAATGATATTGTGAAAGCATATTAATGAAGAAGTACAAGGCCACATATAATATGTATTATAAACTTTAAATAATTTAGGAGAGTTTGATGGTAGTGCTATAAAAAACATCCAGAGCAATGGAATTAAATCAAGAAAATAAAGAGATTTCAGCTTACATAATTGAGTTTATGAAAAATTTGTCATTGGTAATTCTTTCATGAAGTATCCCATATAGCACTGTGAATGGGATACACATTTCTAAATTTGCTGAAACTGAAACACCAAAAGAACTAGAATACAATGTAGCTGAGTATTAGCTTGGAATTTTTACAATTATTTTAAAAGTATATGTATTCTTATATTTTAACTTTCTAAGCTACAAATTCTGTGTGGGCAGGAATCATATATTTGTCTTTTTTAATCTCTCACAGTGATTACCACAATTTAATATTTAAAATTTTCATGCTTCTAAATACAAATGTTTCTTCCAAGATGTATTAATGCAATTACTTAGTAACTCTCTTGGTTTATACTATTAAAACTTAGACAATTTCCTCTAACTAGTGTGAGAAAAATTTGCATGCAATCAATTTTTATTCTCCTAAATAATCTTGCTTCCAAGAAATCAGAGTAGAGAGAGCTGTTCTTCCAGTTAATGTACTGTCATATAGTAAAAATATATAGTTTCCCATGGACAAGGGTTCATGATATTGTCAGTTGACATTTAGCAGCATTTATCTCTCAGCTGACACTTCTGTATTTTGAATAATACATTTTTTCTTAAATAAAACCTAAAACATAGGGAAATTTTCAGTTGGCATGTCCCTGTGGGATGGTAACATGATCGACAGCTACGCAATAAAGGCAGATTTCTAATGTACCGAGACAGCCACGCTTCCACACTCTGACATTTTCCCATACCCCAGACTTACATGCTGAAATGCTGACTGATGAAAGAAGAAAAAACAACGCATCATGGAAAAAAAGTAGCATAAGAATAGAAAACATTAAGTACAGTTGCCATATGGTATACCAAAAAAAAAAATGGATTGACAGTTCTATTCTTTCTAAGTACCTAAAATATGTCATGAAAAAGGCCATATATTCATGTTGGAAGGAATTTGTACTTCTGGGCAATATTATAAAACATTGTTTAAATCATAGAGACTGGTTATGTAGGATTTCAGCTCAAATTTTTTTCTTATTATCCCTGATATATTGGAAGTAAAATGAGATTTTCTCCAAATTTCCACTGAATAATAATTTTAAGTGCATTAATGTGAATTGTGCGGGCCTCTGACCGCAGAGGCCCCCCAGCTACCACAGATGAAAATAATACTACCGAGACATGATCTGCTTGGGAAGGAAAGGTGGCCAGTCTCTCAAGGGAGAAGGGCCAGGGGTCTTTACCTCAATGGTATTTATTAGGTTCGTAACACACAGGGATACAGGTAAAGCTCATTAATCATTGTCAGGCAGTAAGGGTCAAACAATAGATAACAAAGAATAGGTCTGAGGACCTATTCTGAGTCAGGGTCAGATACCTAAAGAGCCATAAAACTTTGAGGAACAAACTCACTTCTTGCTTGGACCCTTATCATTTGATTGAGTGCATTCTAAACAAAGCAGGTTTCACAGGATTTTACATATTCTTTTTTAGGCCTGATTGCCCTAGGGAACCCACCCTTTCCAGCACAGGGCGGTACCCACCATCAGCTTTGTCTCAGGTTTAAGTAGGCAAGGGAAATAGGGCAGCCAAGAGATTAGGAGACTTCTTACAGACAGAATGAGGCCTCAGGCTATGTCAGAATAGCCAGGGAGTGAGGGTCCATCACCCACTCTGCTGCAACCCCCTGAGTCCTTCCTTGAGGGCCTCCTATTGTACCCAAGTCATCATGTCTGGCTTAGGTTGCCCCCACCCCCACCCCCCCGTGGGGTCTTACCCATCATTGAGTAACTGACCAAGCACTGGGGGCCAGAGATGGATGAAGCAGAAGCAGTGCTCCTGCCAGGGAGATAAGCTTTGTCTCCTTAGCGGCTCACAGTCTGAAGGTCGCTCACTCAGCCTTAGCCATTGGGGGTTTACAGCTCCTGAAACCAGGCAGAGCAGTTCCAAACAGTGAATGCTAGTTGTTTAAGTGAGTTCACATTTTATTAAATTCATTCTAGTGTCACTACTTCCCTTTGCTTTCTCACACATGTTAACAGGAGGGTTAGGGGATGGAGCTGAATATTAGACACCTTGCAGACATTGAGCAATCATTGAAGAAGTAATCATAAGTTTCTTAACTTCCACTAAGGCTTAAACTCACTCATTTATTTACAGACACAATAAAAATATTGATGGAGTATCTGCTGTTCATAATTATTCAATAAATAATAAGAATTGAATATCACTGTGGTATTTGAGGAGGTCACAATTTAGTGAGAATTTAAACACAAGATTTGTATAGTCTAATACTATTGTTTTACTGAGGATCTAAATCAGATATAAAGAAAGGGATACAGAAAAAAAGGAGGGATTTAATCTAATCAATCATCTCTGTAAAAGTTTCCGTAGCAATGTTAATGATCTGAACTTCCCAATGAGATGAGCTTTGGGAAAACTTCAGTTGATATATATATATATATATATTCTATTCTATATATTCTATATATATTCTATATATATTCTATTTTCTCTATATATTCTCTCTCTATATATATTCTATATATATATTTCTATATATATTCTATATATATAGATATTCTATTTTTCTTCAGTTGATATATATATATTCTATTTTTCTATATATATTCTATATAGAATATATTATATATATTCTATTTTTTCATTGATGATACTGTAGAAAGGAGAGGGGCTCTCTGACACACACCACTGTTGCCACAGAGTACATGTATAAAGATTTTGAGGGAGATCATTTATAAGAAGAGAAGTTGCAGAGAAAGATAACATATACACATATATATGAAATCACAGGTGTTTCAGGAGAAAAAAGCCACCAAAAAGGCAATATTTAGCATAACTATGCTGAAGAGCAATGGGCATTGAGAACAATGCTTTGAGGAGATAAAGCTGTGATATTAACTGAAGTCAGGTGATGGAATTCTGGGACATTGTCTTTACTCTGCACTACATTTAGTTTTTTAGTAGAAGTGTGACACTTTCTGATTTAGGCTTTAGGGGAAAGAAAGGATAAAATCACAAAGAATTGCTTGGAATTGTAGAATCCTGTTAGGGGTTTATTGTAGAATACAGAGCAGAGATAACAAGCACAAAATTTAAGGTACTGGGAATGGGGGTTATAAGAAGGGAAGGATTTACTGATGATGCAACATATTCAAATTCAAGCAGTTGAGAATATTGAAAACCATTAACTGAGCAATGGTACTCAGGTATGAAGGAAAAAATGCTGAGTTTTCTTTGGGACATGTTGAGATTATGGTAACTGCATATTCTTTGTGTTAATTGGAGTATGGAGCTTCAGAAGGCAACTACATGTATGTAGAAATCACAAAAACATGAACATTGGAGTTGTGGGAGATGAAATTAACATGGAAGGAATGGTGGATTAGTGTCGCGGGCACTCGCTCGCAGTGCCCACGGTGTTATGGATGAGACATGAAACAAATTCACAGGGACTACCGAGTCCTGTGGAGGAAATGGGGACGGCACAGCTAAAAGGCTATGAAACTTTGGAAAGTAAACTGTTTCTTGTTCAGGTCTTTATCATTTTACTAAGAGCATTCTTAGCAAAGCAGGTCTCACAGGAATTTACACATCTTTTTTCAGGCCTTATCACCCAGGGAGCCTGCCCTATCCAGCACAGGGCTGCACCACCCTTCATTACTATTTCAGACTGAAGCTGAGCAGAGGAGGCAAGGTAGCCAAGGAATTATCAGAGACTTCTCGAGGACTCAGGGGAGTCAGGCTTCATCAAAGCTGAGGGGTGAAGGTCCAGCACCTTTTTTCTCCATAGCCCCCTAAGTCCTTCCCTGGGGCCTCCACCTGATCATGCCTGTCCTAGGTCATTCCCGCCTTGGGGAATCTTACCTGTCATTGGCTAACTGATCAAGCATTGGAGGCCAGTTATGAAAAAAGAAGCAGAAGCAGCGCTCCTTCCAGGAAGATAAACTCTGTCTCCTTAGTGGCTTATGGTCCGGAGGTTGCTCACTCAGCCTTAGCCATGTGGGGGTTTACAGCTCCTGAAACCAGGCAGGGTGGTTCCCAACACATTAGGGAGTGAAAATGGACATAGTTAAACTTAAAATGGGGGTGGAGAGATAGACTCAACTGAAGGAATCAAGCATATGGCTTGCAAAGTTCAGAATATTAGGAGAGAGCTGTTCTATAGAAACCAAGGGTAAACTGAAGGTGGTTAATGGTAAATACATGGAGGACACCAAACAGTTCAAGTTACAAAAGAGGCACTTCTGTGTTTTTGAGAATTCAGCTTTATTAAAGTTTTGAAAATAAAAGTCAACTGTCAAAAGGTTTATGAGTGAAAATGAAATGATAGAAACTGATTTTAGAACTTACATCCAAGTAAGTTGGAATTTATGAAAACAGAAAAGACATCAATAGCTTGATAAACAAGTTGATCTCAAAATATACTTTCCAAATGAAAGTAAAAGTTGAACATATTTTTATGTCAAGGAAGTAGAAAATGGATATCAGTTTAATGTTTCCCTTGATATATTTATTATGAAATTACCATAAACTAATGTGTGTGTATTTTAAAGTCTTATGACTTGCTCTTAGTTTCTTATTGTTATTTGGAACTGTAGTAAGTGGGTGAAATATAACTCCAGGTTAGTATATATTTTGTGGGTCAGATAAAACATTATTAAGCTGTTGTAATCATTTCTGACTTCCCTGAGAAAACACATTGTCATTATGTAATGTTGATTGGCTGATGGGATGGCATTGCTTGTTCGATAACTAGGAATAGTTGTCTTGCTTAGTTCTCATATATCTTTTTACGGTAGGAATTAATTTTAATTCTGTGTAAAGGGGAAAAGTGATTGTTCAATAGTAACTTCATCATTTGGAATAAGAACAAATATATTTTTGTCATTGTTTTTAGCCAATTTGTGTTCTATTATATTACTCGTAGATGTTATCTAAAGCAATATATTTCTCATTATCATATTAATGAGTTCAATAAAGACTCATTCATTCATTGTTATCCCCTAACACCAAAGTGTTTAATGCAGCCTAAAAGCTCCCTAGTCACTTGCCATATACGAAGCAGTGAGGGACTAAATATTCAATAGTTCATTGTGTATTCTTTTTCTGCACTCTGGCTGTATATTTATTTGCAAGAAAGACATTCTTACTTAGTACATATAATATGCATCACAGAAGAACTAGATGGCTCTATAGGATTTGTAGTGTGAGGTATCCACCCATGTAATTATGACTTTTCTTTAATGTTATTCCCATTATTCAGAAGATTACTTTTGTTGAGCTGAATGATATCCACTGGTGCAGTGAAACTTTGTATTAGCTTTCTTTGGATTTCTACACCTCAATGCATGCTTGGTCTGTAGGTTTAGCTTGTTCTATTGTGCTGCAGTGTATTTGTCATCCTGTGGTTTCTCACTGTTTTGATCATTTTGAACTAGTATAATGCTTTCCTCCCTGCCAGGATATTTCTTATAATGTTTCATCATCAACACAGTTTCTGGTACTCTCAGAGAAGGTAAGATCTTTCATATATATATATATATATATATATATATATATATATACTGTAAATATAACAGTATTTTTAGAACAGAGGTATCTTTAGAATCTCTGTTCTAAAAATGCAGGAGCTCTATGTACTGTTTTTGCTCAGCTGCCTAAAAAAGTACAAAAAACAGTACAAGGATTGCTGCTTGAGATTATATATCTTATTTGTTATGGTGTCAAAGAAAATTAAGCCCTTGATAGTCTGAACAATGTTTTGTGACGATGAAGGAGATGATGCAAGGTGTCTCTTCATAGAATGAGAAGAGCAGAAACTGATGGAACAGTGTGAGTAATCACCCAATTTTGTAATTGGGAAACTTCACTCTGGTGATTCTACTGTTACAAAAATATAAGAAATTAGAAAGAGATTTTAGGAAACTTATAAAACTGACTTCTTTTCCCTTTTTCTTTAAAAAGGGTGTTGGTCCCATTTTATGTTATCTTACCTCAGAGCAAGTAAAATGCCCTCTTGAGAATAAATTTAACTAAATTTGGATGACCATTGTTTTAACATTTATTCTTGGTACACATCTACAAAGCCTGTTGCCTTTTCATTGCCTGTTGCCCTCAAGGCCTCAAAAGGAATCCAAACAAATAAATGTGCTTGATTTGACATTCTATTTATATTTTAATTAAGTTTGGGATTTGATTGGCTAAATTTCAAATCCAAAATAAACGCAGCATATGCAAAGGAATATAATTTAAGTGAAAGTGTTACCATAAAAGAGTAAGTTGGAGCACCGGGAAGTCTCCCCCATCCATCAAGATGGTGGAAGGGGGAGGTTCTTACATTGAACATGCAAAAATCTAGCAAGATAATTGGATAGACAAAGAAGTCCTCCCTCCCCCATAGCAGATTGGGGGTGGGATTAGGGGAAGGCAGGCACGTGAGCCATAGAGGTCAAAATGGTGCAGAGGCAGGTGCTGGACTGAAGAGGCCTACTGGTCTCCCAAGGAAAGAAGTGATTGGCTGGGAAGTGGACCCACCCCAAGAGCAGGAAAGTCTGGGAAGTTGATTGATCGTTTTGAGAAAGAACCTGGTGTATCCCCAGATGGAGCTAATATAATCCCAGAGAAACAAAGAGGCTCTCGGCTGCCCACCTGGTGATGCACTTGCCCGTATATTCTCATGTGCTCTCTCACCCAGTAGCACATGACCATGTAGCTACAGCTGCTGCACGGCCTGTGGACATGCAGGCTCCACACACAGGCTCCAGGACGGAGCCTGAAATGGACAGTAGCCAGGTACAAGCTAAGCTACCTGGATGGGCTAAGACCACTTAGCAACCTCCTGTGGGCTCCAAAGGACTAGCTGTACTTTTAAATGAAGCAGGACACTGGCTTCTTTCTGTCTTGGTCTTGCCAAGGATGTCTGGACGTTTTCTATGTCAGAAAGAGGAGACACTCTTTGAGACTGGAGCCTGCCATTCTCCGAGGTTGTGCAACACCTGAATAAAATCTCTTTCCTTTTACACCAGCTTCTGCCTCACAAGTTTGGCTTTTGTGATGACAGGCAGCTGAACTTCTGTTTTCATTTGGTTACAAAAGTACTTTTATTTTCTCAATCTACACTGAAAAAATATGCTCTTTAAATATACTAAATAACAATTCAAATTTTAAATGTTCACTATAAACATAAAAAACCATAATGTAATTTATATTCTGCTTTATTTGTCTTTTCAGCCAATAAATTCACAAATACTCTATTTTCAAAAAACCGATGAAATATGACTGATATAATGAATACAAATACATATGTTATTATTTTTATAAGTAATAAGAACTTGGAAAAAGAAGACTTTCTTTTGTATACTTTTTGTATATCTGACAGATTTCATCACAATCATAATAAAGAAATGAAAGAAAAAAGAAATAGAAGAATTGAAATGACTATTATGCTTATTCTTAGGGACAATATTATAATTGTATGTTTATGGTTTTATACATGTCTTTGATAATAATACATGTTGACTATTTGTTTATGTTTATCAAATATTTGTAGTCTCTTTGTGGTGAAATCCTGTCTCACATTTGCCTATTTACAAATTGGATTTTACTAATTTGTCGACACTTAACATAGAATTTTTATATTATAATGAATTTAACATCTTTTCCTGCTGTTTTTACTGTGAAAACTTTCTGAACTTTGCTTGCCTTTTTATAGTTTGTTTACTTGTTTGTTTTAAGTTAGGTAATAGTAAAATCTACCAATATTTTTTTCTGATATTTTCTATCAGTTCAAAAATTTAAGTTATTTTTATTCATAATTTATAAAAATTTAATTTAATATTTAGTTTTTTCTTTTTTAGCTAAATTCTTACCAAGCGTTGCTGTTATAGTTCTTGAATATCGCAGGTGCATTTACTTCTCCCCATACTTCCTGCCATTATAGAAGTTTATTTAACTTTGACTCTTCCATAGATTATTGCATCAGTTACCATATTTTTCTCCACTTCTTTCAATCAATTCTCTATTTTTCAAACTGAGTGACCTATTTATTTTACTTTGATACTTAAAATCTTTCCTAGTTTCTAATGCATAAGCAACCTTCATCTCCTGTTCTTTGTAATTACATGTTTAGCTTCATAACTTTGTTTCCTGGCATATTTCTGCTTTCATTCTTTTCACCAGACAGAATGTCTCTAAGTTATTTTTTTTAAATACTTTACTTATTTATTTCTAGAGAGACAGGAAGGGAAGTGGAAAGAGAGGGAGAGAAACATCAGTGTGTGGTTGCCTCTCTAGTGCCCCCTACTAGTGACCTGGCTTGCAGCCCAGGCATGTGCTCCTTCTGGTTATGGAACCACTGACCCTTTGATTCTCAGGCGAGCACTCAATCCACTGAGTCACACTAGTCAGGGCTGTCTTAGTTCTTGAATACAATGTCTTTCTCTCTTCTGTGGCTTTTCATAACTTCGTTCTGATAATTGTCATTCTCATGCATTCTTCACTTCTTATCCAAGTTAGTGCTTACTCAATTCATTCAACCAATATTTATTAAGGGCTATTTCGATGAAAATAAAGTTAGTATTTAATCTTTGAAATTTACAGTCTAGTAGAGAAGACAGAAAGTAAAAAATGTGTACGTAGATATATAATTATAATTTTTGACAAATTTTATGAAAAATAAGATCAAGTGAAATAGAACAACAAGGGATAAATAATTTATATTAGAAGAGAGTTCAAAAACAGCTTTTGGAAAAGTAACAGTTAAAGTTAGAATTGAAATATTAATATTAGTTAAGCAAGATAAAAGTAGAGTAAGAGTATGCCTGTGATTCAACTAATCCTTAAGATACCACTGTTTCTCGGAAACTGTAACTGCTCAAAATTTGAGCTCACAAAAAGCCTTCATCTATCCTTATCATAGCTGTTTCTTATCGTATTTGATTATTAAATAATAACAGTATGTGCTCTTCTATGTGACTCATGGATTTATTATTTTCTTTCATTTATGGCTGAAGCACCTAATCATAGCCTTCCAAACTTGCATCTTTGTGTAGTATGAAAGTCTTGTTGCCATTCACAGCATTTAATACAGAAGCATTATTCAAATGACCTTTCTTAATGGTCATGAATTCTTAATGGCTGTGTACAAACTTTTCTATTTATCACTGGTCACTGCTAAAGGCCAGAGACATGATGCTTTCTGCATTCACTGCAGCTGCTGCCTAGTTCCTCGCTGATCTAGCATGAAACGGTTATATTTTCACTACATTAATAAAGTTGGCTATGCAGGTACAATCTTATAAAGCTGCTCTGACTTTTCTGTAAGCATCTTATATTGCATTTGCTGTTTTCTGGATTCAGTTTGTTCTTCCTCCCCAAATCAGAATGTCTCAATCCATCATTACATGCAAGTATGTGCTTAAATGCCATTTCTTCAATGACCCTTTCACTGACCACATTATTTTCTATAGCACACTCTGTCACCATCCATACCTTTATTTTCCTAACACTCTACAGAGTCATTTCCATAGGATTATGTCATTTCCATAGACATAATCCTAACACTCTAAGATTGATAGAATAAGGTCAATAGGTAAAAATCAGCATTTCTTTGGACCTGCCACTCCTCCCTTGCTGAAGATATGTTCTATATGCTTCACTGAGAAAACAGTTGCTATTCCGATAAGAATTTCAACTTAACCTTCCTAAGATTCATTAATTACCTTAAGCAGTAATTTATTACATTTCTCAAAAGTACTTTCAAATACAGAATTGCTTATTTCCAATGCTTCCAAATACTTCATGTCTTAAATGTCAGAAGATGACATCCCCACCAGGTACCCCAAAGTGCTTTCTCAAAACAACCCCACTCTACAAGTGAGGGCTTATTTCCCTTCATTCTTCTCCATAACAAGGTGCCTGCTATCGTCTATTTCCTAAATCTAACTCTGGATCACTACCAGATAATTCAAAGTTTCTTAATTTGAGGGACAATATATTGTTCTATCTTTGTTCAGTGCTCTTTAATTGACATGAATTCTAATATCCCAGCCTTTGGCACTACCACAATCACAGATGTATATGCAGTCCCTGAGAAGTGGATACAGGACCATAAATTAATGGTTAC
>PVKM010022937.1:0-21486 GCA_004027735.1 Carollia perspicillata | reverse complement strand
TGACTTTTTCTCTCATCAAATTAGGAAAGTTTTCCATTATTACTTCTTCAAACAAGTTTTCTATCCCTTGTTCTTCTTTCCTTCTGGTATGCCTATTATTATGTTTCATGTTGTCCTGCACTTCCCTTAACTCCTCTTTTTTCTTTATGAGCCTCTTTTCCTTTTCTTGCTCTTTCTGGGTGTTGTTTTCTACCTTGTCCTCCAGCTCACTGATCTAATCCTCTGCTTCATCTAACCTGTTTTTGATACCTTCTACTGTATTCTTCAGTTCAGAAATTGTATTCTTCATTTCCTCTTGGCCCTTGTTGATAGTTTCTATTTCCTTTTCCATGTTGGTATAGTTTGCAATGAGTTCATTGTAGTTTCCTTGTAGTTTTTGGTAATTCTCTGTGAGCTCATTGAGCTTCCTGATAACCATTGCTTTGAACTCAATATCTGTTAGTTGACTTGCCTCTATTTAATTTAGCATTCTTTCTGAGACTTCCTCAATAATAATACAAATAAATAATATCTTGCAAGTTCTCTGGAATAGCAAAGTGAAATTTTTCTCAGTTTCTCAGTTGTTGAGGTGATCCCTTTTTGGGTTTGACTCAAGTCCTTTCACAGCTCTAGGTCTTATTGCCTTACTTGTGGGGAAAAAGAAAAAGGAAAGAAAATCTTCCTGCTGGCTTTAAACTGGCGATGTGAGTTCTGCTGGTTTTCCTGACTGCAGCAATCTGAGGGGGGTTGGGTTTAGCTTTTCTCCCTTCATATGATTTTGCCAGGATGGGGGCCAGATTTGGGCCTCACTCTTCACAGTTCCCCAGCCTCCAGCCTAGTTCCTCATTTCACTGAGCCCCCCTGTGTCCTTTTGCCCCCGATCTATGCCTTCAGTCTACCAGTTTTGCTGTCTGTGAGTTACACCATTTAGTGACAATCCACACACCACCTTCTAGCTCTTTGCTGTCCCAGCTCCTAGAGACTTTGAAAGTCTCTTTGTGGTAGTTCAGCTCCCACATTGAGTTAAGTCTTTCTGAGGACTGCTGATTCCCTGAGCCCTGATGCTCTCCTCTACAGGGGGTGCCTCCTCCTTCCTCTGAGGGAGCCAATGTGGCCCTGCAGGGCAGGAGTGCTACTGTGGCTGCAGTGGAGGCAAGTGCTGGCACATACCTCTGGGGCTGCAGGCCTGGGTGTGCAGTCTCCACTGTGTCAGTGGCCGGGGCAGGGGCATAGCCATGGAGGTGTTGGGGTCGATGTCAGCCACTGAGGTGGCGGGTGTGAGCATGCAGCCTGCACTGCTGTGGGGGTGGTGAGGTAGGGGGTGCAGCCACCGTTGTGGCTGCAGGGGTGGGCCTGTTGCTGAGGCTGTTGTGGCTGAATGGGTTCAGCCAAGGGAGCAGGGGTAGCTGATATGGGAGAATTCCCTAAACAGTCACTGAGGGCCTTTTTTAGAACAAATTCCTCCTGTTCAAGCCTGCTGTTTCTGACAAGCACCTGACTTCTCACACAGCCCAACTTTCAAACCCAACCCGAGACTGTCCAGGTCAGGGTCTGTCATGACCCAACTCTTCTCCCTTCTCCAGGTGTCACCCAGCTCTCCAATTTCTCTGGTGATAACCTAGCCAGTATCCATAGTCTCAGTGGGTGAATACCACCTCTGTGCATTTTCCACTTCATCTTTATTTCCCCCAATGACTTTAAGTATCCAGGTCCATCCTGGTGCTTCTCAAACATCTCTGTTTGGTAGAAGAGGGAGCTGTTGACCTGGCTCACTTCCAAGAAATCTGCAGCAGCTGCCCTGGTCCCCGCACTGGTCCCAGGGGACTTATCATCCCAAAGCAATCTCCTTACCATCTTATTTTTCATTGTCCTCTACAATTTTGGCCTCCAACCTTCATATATGCTGGGATACCATTAGCTGTTCACTCTGTTTCTCTGAAGATTGACCATGTGTTTCACCTGTGCACAGGGGGAAGTGGGCTCCACTCCTACCTATCTCACTGCCATCACATGGAGTAAATTGTAACTATTTTTATTCAACCCTTTATAATATGTTTCAAATCCTATTAGGATGTGCTTTGCATACATTTTGCTTTTTTATTGTTCAAGTACAGTTGTCTCCATTTTCCCCCCTCTACTGTCTTCCAACCCACCT
The DNA here is from genome assembly GCA_004027735.1 of Carollia perspicillata. Classification (NCBI taxonomy): domain Eukaryota; kingdom Metazoa; phylum Chordata; class Mammalia; order Chiroptera; family Phyllostomidae; genus Carollia; species Carollia perspicillata. The sequence continues at coordinate 19,352 of PVKM010022937.1, read as the reverse complement.
CCCACCCTCAATCCTACCCTTCTCCTCCCTGTTGTCTCTGTCCATGGTCTTTTATACATGTTCCTTGGTCCTTCCCCTTCTTTCCCCATTATACTCCTGCCCTGCCCCTCTGGTTACTGTCAGTTTGTTCTTTATTTCTGTGTCTGGTTATATTTTGCTTGCATACTGACAAATTCTTGTTTGACATCCCTGTGGTACTTCAGACTCAGCAGGTACAAAACTGAACTTGTCATTTTTAAACCAAACCCATTTCTTCTCCTGAATTCTCTAGATGTTGGTCTTTTTTTCTCTTTTTCACCTTCAATTGTCAATCTATCCTATAAAATCTCTATTTGCATCCCATATATTAGTTTCCTACTGATAACTACAAATTACAAGACCAGAAAAAAAGCACCTTGAAATAGGATATAAGCCCCATGCCTAAAGAACTTCTTTTTTCCACTGCTCTATCCTTTATGCCAAGAAGAGTTTTGGCACACAAGAAATAGTTAATAATTATTTGTGAAATAACTGTATTCATATCTAAGCTTGCATTTTAGTTTTTTTAACTTCTCTTTCAGTTGACCCTTCCAAGTCCCAGACAGATGTCAGCCCTGTGGTATATCAGCAAACTGCCCTAGCACTGTTTGCAACCAGTCAGAATCCCCCTCCAGATACTGGGACTGTGTATTTTTATTCACCATTTAGTCCCTAAAATCCAGAATAGTGTCTGGGACTGTTAATAAATATTTGTTGAATGAATAAATAAATGGATGCATGAATGATCGCAGATTTTTTACACTTTTTTGGCTCAAAAATCCTCACTGTTCACCTGAATCAATGCTGCAGAATCCTGCTACTTGGATAGACTATTTCCAGAATTGCCGTCCTTCCAGACCATTTTGAATACTTCATCTAAAACCAGATTTCTAAAACCAAACTTGACAATGTCTCTGCCCTATTTAAGACCCTTGAGTGGTTCCCTAATACTCCTTGGATAAAGTCTAAACTCTTTTGTGCAGTTTACAAAGCCACTTGTAACCTGAGTTCTGTGTACTTGTATCACCTAATCTGTTCTAATCCCTGCTGACACTCCATTCTCCACTCATGCTGAATGATTTTTGTTACTGTGAACAGATCATGCCCTGCCCTTACAGATTTTGTACTTTTTTTGGTCTGAAACAGTGACTTCCAACCATTCTTTCCTCTTGATTAAGACTCTTATCCTTTCAAGAAGCTGTCCCTGACAACACAAGTCTGCATTAGGTGCATATCCTTCGTGCTTCTCCTATGTCAGAAATTTTCCGTACATAATTGGAATTGTCTTTTTACTTCTTCATCTTCTGCTTTGACTGTAAGATCTATGGAAACAAGTATCAGATTTATGTAACTAACCAATGACTTCCACAAAAGTTACTATAGTGCCTGTTACTTGGCAGGTGCACAGAATACATTACTAGTTGGATAAATAATATCCCATAACTTTTCCCTATCAGCTCAAATACATAATCAAATTAGTTCACTGCCATGTTGGATGGCACAATAACCTAGAGCTGAAGGAAAGAAATAAAAGAGAAATAGGTTATAGTGGAAGGAAGTTTTGAGAATTAGTTTAAAAGCAAAAATTTCTGGATTAAAAGGGGGGCCAAAGAAACACAATTGGAAAAGCTAAGCTGAGGGGGTTAGTAGTTATGGGATACTGCTCCAGTAAGCACAGCAAGACAAAGAAGATAGAGTTGCTGGGAACTTGAAATTAAGCTCACCTAATAAGAGATGAGAGACACTGGGGAAAGACATAGCTTTCAGTTCTGGGAGGAAGTCCCAGAAGTGAAAGAAAGGATGACAATAGCCAATAAAAGACATTCTTTGAATGAATAAATAAATGGATGCATGAATGAGTGTAGACTTTCTCCAGTTCCCTGGGAGGCCCACAAGAAAGTAACCATGAAAAAGGTAGGAAAGGTGACCATGGCAGTGAGAAAGTCAGAGGGCAGCATAGTACAATGTGAACTTGCTTTTTGCATCCTCTTTCTACATACACTATGGTGTACCAAGTGATTTAGAGTTATTATCTTACTAAATCTCCTGTGAAATAGACACTGTTACTCTCCCAGTTTACAGATGAGAAAATTGAAGCCCTGAGAAGAAAATAACAGTGATGGATGTTGTCAGGATTCAAACATTCTTAACATATATCTACCTCCCAAGTTCTTATTCTCCATGCTCACCTGCCTTGCATAATAATGCATACTGTATAATATATTGGTGCTTACTTTCTGCCAGATTAATGGCATCAATTCTCTCATGTAGCCTTCTTACATTTTTAAGAGATAGGAACAGACTTGGAAAAGTATTTTCCTAATGTCAATCAGATAATAAGTTAGAGATAAATTTTATTTACTTTTTTAAATATTTATTTATTTATTTATTTATAGACGGGGGGGGGAGGGAGGAAGGAAGAAAGAGAGAGAAACATTGATGCGAGACATAAACATTGATCAGCTGATCCTCTTACATGCCCTGACCAGGGATGAAAGCCACAACCTAAGCATGTGTCCCGACCAGGAATCGAACTGGAAACCTTTTACTTTGCAGGACAATGCCCAACCAACTGAGCCACATGAGTCAGGGCTAGAGTTGGATTTTAAATCTAAGTCTGTCCAGATGCTTATGTTCTACATTGTCCTTGATTTGAAAAATTAATCTTTACCAAGAATGGGGTACCAGGTTAGAGCCACACAATTAACAAAGGTGAATCTCTCAGTACTGAGCTAGAAGAGAAGGGCTTGAATCCTTCCTGTAGTTAGTCCTGGCCATGGCTGATCTTAATAAGTAACAGTCAAGTTGGGATGAGTGGTGGATGAGTTGTAAATAGTAGGGAAGGGAGTGCTAGGCAATCTGGACAGAGCCTTCCCAGGGGACCTAATGGTTCCAGAAATGCAGAGTTGAGAATCAGGCAGGCTAGATATTAAGCCAAGAATATTCATTCATGGGGCTGGTAGAAATAATAAAGGGAAAAGGAAGGATACTGAGAAAGCAATATAAAATCATCTTAACCACTTAAAATTTGGTTAGCAAAAGCTCTGGCAATAGCCAGAGCCGAGACACATTTTCACATTTATACATGTTCCTCTTTCTGTGCACCTTATATCTCATAACTTGATCTTTCTGCAATGCTGTGACTAGACAGAACTTTTACTGCTCTAATCATTTAATATAGGGCATTTATTTCAGGTTATGAGGACAGTTATATGACATACAGACCAGATGAAAAGACCTGGGGAAAGTGGACATTTTTAATTCCAGAAAAATATCCACAATATGAAATGATTTATAAGAGGTCAGTAGTGTAGTGACTGTGGCAGGTTCTCTCTCTCTCTCTCTCTCTCTCTCTTTCTCTCTGACTCTCCCTCTCTCTGTCTCTCAGCTTGCCTTAATTTTTTTCTGCAATGGTTTTAGTGCATTTGGATTATATTTAAAATGATAATTACTGTTAATTGGAATATAAAAATTAGGCTGTAAATGTTTTGCATTCTAATATGTTAATTGCCAATGAAGAAAGTCCATGTGGAAACTCATGGGGAGAATCTGTCAAATAAGGAAGTGTTGTCTTGGTAAAAAAGTACCAACAGGCAGCTAATTCCTTTGTTTCATAAGTTCATACTGTAGGGAGAAAAAAGTCAATGAATGATGTTTTTATTCTTATCCCTGTTAAGAATTTAGCAGTATAGTGTGATAGCAATAATACTAGTTTCAAAGTCAGGAATCTGGAGCTGGGTTGTGGGCATACCACTAATTAGCCATGTAATTTTGAGCAAATGTCTTTCCTTCTCTAGGCCTTTTTTCTTGTCAGTAAAAATGCAGTTGTGGGATAGAGGATTGCTAAGATCACTTTACGTTCAAAAACACAATGATGCTAAACTAATTGATTCTAACAGCTCAAATACATTAAGCATTTGAATATTAAAATCGTGATTGTGAACCTAAATATGCCACAGTCATAGTTATGGTAGTAATTCATGTCATAGGAATTCCCAGCTGGTGAACATTCACCCACTTCCTTCGATCCTTAGTCATTAGCTGCTTCAAAATAAAGAATAATGCCAGAGTGGAAATGGAAGACAAATTTTTTGCAATACCATGAAGATATTCCTATAACACCCACTTCTCTTTAAATCAGTAAAATAAAAAAATGAAGCCCTGGCCGGTGTGGCTCAGTGGATTGAGTGCGGGCTGCAAACCCAAGTGTTGCAGGTTCGATTCCCAGTCAAGGCACATGCCTGGGTTGTGGGCCAGGTCCCCATTGAGGCTTTGTGAGAGGCAACCACACATTAATGTTTCTCTCTCCCTTCCCCTTTCTCTAAAAATAAATAAATAAAATCTTTAAAAAATAAAAACTAAATAAAATAAAATAAAATAATGAAATCTTCAATCCCATCTGGCACCATCTAAAGGTGCCACCGGACATCATTCATGGACACTAAATTTACTAACCCTTATGTAAAATAGACTTTATAGTTTCTGTTCATAGGCTCAGCATAAGCAGAATCAGCAGATTTTTTTATAACTAGTTAGCAATATTCAATTCCAATAAGAAAACCACAAATGCCATATAAGTAAATTTTCCCCATGTTTTTCAAAAGAGTTTATAAAAAGAACAATTTAAATTGGGAAAAAATAAAATAATTTTAACAGTGCTAATGGTTTATTTTAAAATGACTAATAATTTTAAATGTCATATGAAATGACTCTCTTAGAAAACAGAAAAAACTTCAAAAAGCAAAACTAGAAATGATTATTCAATTGGGCACACATAAATATACATAATAAACTACCAAGTCCATAAGATAATGGCCAACTAACATTTTTTAGTAAAAAGTGACTGTGGCTATATTCACAATCTCAGAAACCTTCATAATTAAAGAGGCAATAAGGATAGGAAAACATTGCATATTTGTTTCAAAAAAATAGTATTGTAAGTATGTAAAATCAACTGAATGAGTTGGTAAATGATTCTATAACTATTATCACATGAAAATTAAATTTTTTGCTCATTTAAAAAAATACTGTCAAAGATTCATTTGGACTCTTTTTCTTTTTGTAATTATATTTTATTGATATGTTATTACAGCTGTCCCCATTTTTCTCCCTTTCATACTCCTCCACCCTGTACCCTACCCACCCTCCTCCAACTCCCCCCACTTTAGTTCATGTCCATGGGCTGTTCGTATTAGTTCTTTGGCTTCTCCATTTGCCATACTATTCTTAACCTCCTGCTGTCTATTTTTACATACCATTTATGCTTCCTATTCCCTGTACCTACTCCCCCACTCTCCCCTAACCCCTCCATGCTGATAACCCTCCACGTGATTTCCATTTCAGTGATTCTGTTCCTGTTCTAGTTGTTTGTTAAGTTTGTTTTGGATTGTTTTTCTTTTTCAGTTCAATTATTAATAGTTTGTTGTCATTTTATTGTTTATATTTTTCATTATCTTCTTTCCCTTTAACATTTCATGTAATAAGGGCTTGGTGATGATGCACTCCTTTAACTTGACCTTATTTTGGAAGCACTTTATCTGCCCTTCCATTCTAAATTATAGCTTTGCTGGATAGAATAATCTTGGGTGTAGGTCCTTGCTTTTCGTGACTTTGAATACTTCTTTCCAGCCCCTTCTTGCCTGTAAGGTTTCTTATGAGAAATCAGCCAATAGTCTTATTGGAACTCCTTTATAGGTAACTATCTCCTTTTCTCTTGCTGTTTTTAAGATCCTTTCTTTATCTTCAATCCTGGGTAATGTATTTATGATGTGCCTTTGTGTGTGCTTCTTTGAGTCCAACTTCTTTGGGACTCTCTGAGCTTCTTCGACTTCCTGAAAGTCTAATTCCTTTGGCAGATTGGAAAAGATTTCCTTTGTTATTTGTTCAAATAAGTTTTCAATTTTTTGCTCTTCTTCTCCTTCTGGAACCCCTATGATTCAGATATTGGAGTGTTTAAAGTTGTCCCAGAGGTTTCTCAGCCTCTTCTCATTTTTTTGAATTATTTTAAAAAATATTTTGTTTATTTATTTTTAGAGCGAGAGGAAGGGAGGGAGAAAGAGAGATAAAGAAACATTAATGTGTGGTTGCCTCTCACACATCTCCTGCTGGAGAACTGGCCTGCAAGCAAGGCATGTGCCCTGATTGTAAATTGAACCAGCAACCCTTTAGTTCACAGGCCAGTACTCAATCCAATGAGCCACAGCACCCAGGGCATGAATTCTTCTTTCTTCATTTTTGTCCCAGTTGGATGTTTATTTCTTCCTTTTGTTCCCAATTGTTGATTTCAGTCCCCCTTTCCTTCCCTTCCCCGTTGGTTCCCTGTATATTCTCCTTTATTTCACTTTGTTTAGCATTCACTGCTTCCTTCATTTTGCAACCAAACTCAATCAGTTCTGTGAGCATTCTGATTACCAATGTTTTGAACTTTGTATCTGACAGACTGCCTATCTCTTCATCACTTAGTTCTTTTTCTGGAGTTTTGATCTGTTCTTTCATTTGGGCCATATTTCTTTGTCTCACTGTATGTCTTATGTGGTAAGGGGCAGAGACTTAGGTATTCACCAGGGCAGGGTGACCCTCTTTGCCACATTGTGGCACTGTCTGTGGGGGAGGGGTCAGAGATGGAACAGTGGCAATTGCTCGGCTCTCACTCTGCTGTCACTTCCGTTGCTTCCCACAAATGAATTGTGCCCTTTCAGGTACTGGTTCCTAGGTGGGTGTGTTTGTGTATGTTCTAGGCAAGCATCTCCAAGGAACTCTCCTGTGAGATTGGGAGTTTCTCCTGCCTTCACAACCCCTACTGGATTTTATGGCTAGTGGCTTTGAGTCTTTAGTTTCCCATGCTGAAACCTTGGGTTTCATGGTCTGTCTCACTCTCCATTTGTTACTCCCAGCTTATCTGCACAAATATAGGACCATGAGTTTTGCCAACCCCCTCCTCTTTCATATGGCCTGTTGCCTTGCTGTGTGTCCTTTCCACCTGGCTGCCCTCTCCACCCCTGCTACCAGTCTGGATAAGTGTTCCTTAAACTCCTTGTTTGTTGGAGTTCCACGCAGTTTTATTTTTTGGCAGTTCTGGTTGTTTTTGTTTTAAAATTGGTTGTTATTCTTATTTTGGTTGTGCAAGGAAGTGAAGCACTTCTACCTATGCCCCCATCTTGGCCAGAACTTCCCAAAATCTTCTGGATGCTTTTTCTATAATACTTTTCGGAAAAGTAAAAGTGAAAAAAATATTAAATATTTTGATACTTGCCATTTGTGTAGATTTCTGTAGTGTTCCTTATGTAAGCTGAAGTTTAGATGTCCTGAAGTAAACTTTATTTATATTAAATAAAAAGAAAATCTTTTCTTGAAAATGTTAGAACATCAATTGCCCAGAAAAACAGGTTAATATACCTAAGAAGATTTTCCTTGAGAGTGTCTTAGGCAGCTATTCTCCTTTTGCAAGGAACTAAGTCCACCATGATGTCAAATTCTGAGTAGAAAGAAGCATTTGCTATGCCAAAAGTTCTGTTACCCTTTGCTCAGAACTTCACAGCAAACATGTTGCTGTGCTTGGCACTAAAGACAGTTTTTTTCCTGAGACAGAAAACATAAAAAAAAGTGAGTGTGGGCTAGTTATATAAAAATTGCATGAAATAGACAGCTTTTAGTCTCCTTCCCACTTTGCTTGCAATGGTTCACGAAACTTGGGAGCTCATCTCCATCTTTCTAGGGAAAGTACTTTGCAAAAGTTGGAGGCCAGAGTGGAGGAGTAGACATGGGTTAAACTTGACTCACATTTATGAACTCTTAGCAATATAAAAAGAGAACTTAAGGCCAATGAAACTTGTGGTGTTTAAATAAAAATTATAAGATGTCACTCTAAATAGAAACAAAATAATACCTACTGTTTACTAAATACTATGTGCCAGGCAATGAGTTGTGTGTTATGTGCACTATTTAATTGAAAACTCCCAACAATTTTACAAAGTAAGCATTTGCTCAAAGTCACTGGGAGTAAATGGAAGTACTAGAATTCAAATTTAGACTTATATAATTCAAAAACACATGCTCTCTTCACCAATAACAGAATGTCATATCCAGTCAACATGTGGCTAAACATTATAAAAAGTAAAATAAGTTGTAATCAGAACAAAATCATTTGTAGGTTTCTTTGTTCCATATTTCAACTCAATTATGCATAAAGGATAAGAAAGAAGTTATAAAGAGAAAGATTAGAAGACAGGAGGGGAGATAAGGTCAAATGGAGATGGGTCACACTAGCAATTTCTGGGCATACCTCACAAAAGATGTCTAATTAATGTCCTAAAACAAAAAACAGGATGTTTGGTATAAATCTCTTTTTTTGTTTCTAAGTAGAAGAATTTTATGCATTGTTACTTTTCTGATTTCACAAAAAGTAGAAGGCTAGAATTTATCCTTCTGGTTTTGTATTTGTGTTTCCCTGAATTATATTAGTGTATCTTGTAGAATGCCTATACCTAAAATCCTTTGAGAAACCATAAATAATATTCAGTGTAAATGTAAAAAATTATCATAGACATACACACTAAAAGAATGTTTTTGATAGCTTTGCACATTTTTACTTACCTACATACAGAGAAAGAAACATCTGTTTTCTCCTTTATCCTTATAACCTCTCTGAATTAAGAAATAACTTTATAGTAAAAAATTGACTTTTATGTATTAGATTCCCTAGACTTTTGTTGTTGTTTTGGTTTGGTTTTTATTGGTATAGGTTTTAAAAATAATTTAATAAATAATTTTATTGAAGTATAATTAAAGTACATAAAGGGCACATATTTAGTGTACAGTTTGATTACTTTTGACCCATGTATACATCACATTACTGTGCTTCAGTTTAAACTTAGTCCTTTCGGTTCTAATCTTGGCAAATATGAAAGTGCCTTTGGCCATCAGAATGAGTACCTTGGCCATCCTGCCACCTTCACCCTCCACTCCATCTGTTACCAGAGAGACATTGGCCCAGAGTGAGTCTGCCTCAAGCTGGCCTGTAATGTGTGGATTCTGGACTGCATGTAGTAAAGATTTCATAACACAGGTCCAGATGATTTTGAGAAGATGTTTATTAAGGCTGGGAATAATGAAACAAAGAAAGGACAGGGTGGAAGAAGTAACAAGAGACAGTCTAGGCAAGCTGTTTGGGCTCACTAGAAAAGTTGTAAGAAAGTAGTGACCCAAGGCAGGGCTGCTGTTAGGTCACCTAAAAGTCAAAGAAAAGGAGAAGCCCTAGATGACAGCATCAAGGCTTTGGTAAGCCTGGATCAAGTTGCTGCTTCCCACTGCTCCCCTGTCTGCAAGTCTCCTTGAAACCCTTAGAGTTTAGGAGGATATAAAAAGTTCATGCAAAATGTTTTTAAAAAAAAGTTCATGCCTGAAAAGGATCATGGGCATGCTTAGAGTGAGCTTGTTCTGCATCTTTTGTTCTGAGGGCTTTTTATCTTTTTTTCTGCATGTGAGAAATTTAGGGGTAGTTTTCAGCAGAGGATTCATTAGCTTTCCACATGCATTTTTAAATATGTTGATACATAAAAAAAGAGAACATAGGGGGTTCTATGAATATTCTTTCATCTGTTATACTGTTTTACTTTTATCTTGAGTCTGTCTGGATTTTAATGGGGTTTTTGTTCTTTGTTCCCCTGATTTCATGTGTCCTTGGGTTTAGCTTGCACAAATGACATTAATTGGGTCTCTGTTCTCTGTTTCTGAGACCAGGGAGATTTAAACTCTGTATTCTTTGGTTAGGGAGGTAAGGTATAGACCATTCACTCTCAAGAGTCCTTGGTTATGGGAGATAAGTTCTTGTGATTAACCAGCTGGCTGTAACTTTCTTGTCTGTTTTCCCACACCACTTGTCCAGCAACTTTCCTAGCTTCTTACTATCCTGCTTCACATCCACCAAGGTTATTAAACCTTGGCTCTACTTCGCTAACTGTTACTGCAAAGTTTCCAAATAACATGCCATCACCCAGGTTAGCCACTGTTATCAACTAACTTTAAAATTATTCTTACCAATTTTAGAAAATGGAAACAAACCTATAGTGACCAAACTAGATCAGTGTTTGGTCTTCTTTTGTAAGATTATCTTATCGCCTTGAAACAATGAGGTTTCTATACTGAAAATTTTATGTTTAACTATTTCCAGACACTTGGATAAATAATTATACATGCAACTAGTTATTTATAACTATGGCTATAATTATTTAACAGTCATTTAAAAATTATTTATTTATTCAATGCTATTTTTACATATATTATTTACAGGTTACATGGGGGATATAAAGATTAATAAAATTTTGTGCCTGACCTAAAAAAGCTTAGAATCCATTAATATCTACAAGCTGAATGCATACATTATAATCATAAAATAATCACCATAATATTTGTAGAATGTATACCATAAGAAGGAAAGGTCATTACCAGCTAGGTGATAAGGAAAGGTTTGGTAAAGAGGCAGCATTTGAGTTGGGTCTTAAATTGTGGAAATTGTGGAAATTATTTTATATAGACAAGATGAGGAGTAAAAAATAGCAGCACTCAGAAGCATGAAATATTAGCCAAGACATCAAATTGGGAATTGAAACCTATTTGGGGAATGGTATAAATGCTTCTTGAACTACAGGCTAAGATATAAACAGAAAATATTCACAGGAAAGTTTATTTGGGTTCACATTTGGAGGCTCGTACTGGTTGACTGCATAGACAATTATGAGAAATACAAAGCCATGGAGTTATCTGTAAAAGGAATGCAAGGAAATCTATTTTTAGATATGGAGGGTACTAAGTCTTATAGGGAGAACCTCATCAAAGTGGAAGACAAGGTGATTTGCCAGTACCTGAAGTGAATTTCATTAGAGAGGAAACCAGAACAGAAGAATTGCTATAAAAAATGCCATAATGGCTTTGCAATAGTGAGAACCCTACTGAGAATGGATGAATACTGGACCCAACAACACTATTTTGTCACTTTATCCAACAAAGTTGGAGAAATGGGCAGTGTGAGTAACTTATTTTTGACAGTGAATATGTCAGAAAGCCAAGACTGCAAAGAATTTTAGGATGTCACAGAAAATACTGAAGAGATACACCAAGAAGTAGAGCTTGGTTAAGAAAGCAAGGGAAAACACAGGATAAATAACCTGGCAGAAGAGTGAGATGTCCAAGACATGGGAATCACGAAAGGAAGGAACAGAAATAGAAGATATGAAAGAGTAGAAAAAAATTTAGACACATGAAGAAAGACTCAGAGGCAAGGTATCAGCCACAGAACATTAGATCATGATGATAGATTTCAAAGTATGATTATGCCAATAGCTATAATATTTTTAAAAGCCAGTTTTTATTTAAAGTAAAAAAATCAGAAGAAATACTTGGAAAGCCATTGCCAGGTAGCTCAGTTGGTTGGAGCATCAGCCCTTACACCAGAAATGTCATAGTTTGACCCCCAATCAGGGCACATACTTTGCAGGTTTGATCCTCATTCACGATGTCATGGAAGACAACCAACTGATCTCTCTCTCTCTCTCTCTCCTTCTTTGTTTCTAAAAAATATCAATAAATCTATCCTTGGGTGAGGAATTAAAACAAGAAATACTTGGAAAAAGATGGAAAAGTTTTTGCAATGAATAACTGAAGAAACTAATAGAGAATGAGGAGGGGAAACGGTAGGGTAGAACAGCTGTGGAGACAGCTGAAATGGAATAAGTGTATAATCCATAACAGGAAGATGAAGGAGGAGGCACTAAATATCATAGAGACAAGGTTAGCTGGAAGATCAAAGAAGGGAGTTGCAATACAGGTAACATTTTTTGATTAAGAGTTTGGAGACTAGACTAGTCCTGGTGAAACAACTGAAATTTGAATGTATAAGTTTGTTAGGGCTGCTATATCATAGCATCCCAAATTAGGTGACTAAAGACAGAAATTTATTGTCTCAGGTTCTGGAGGGTTTGTTCCTTCTGAAGGCTGTGAGGGAAAAATCTGTTTCATGACTCCTGCCTAACTTCTGGTGGTTTGTCAATAATCTTTGGTATCCTTTGTCCTGTAGAAACATCACCCTGATTTTTGTCCTCATTCTTATGTAGTATTTTGTGTGTTTGTGTCTAAATATCCCCATTTTATAAAGACACCAGTCATATTGGATTGTGGGCCTGCCTTACTCTACCAGCTTGACCTCATTTTAACTAGTTATATCTACAATAACTCAATTTCCAAGTAAGTTCACCTAGTGAGGCTCTAAAGGATTAGGACTTCAACAAATCAATTTTGGGGGAATACAATTTAACCCATAACAGTGAATTTAGCAAAATATTAACAGAATTGGAGCTATAAGATCCAGTCTCCTTAGGGGCTAAATTTGGTCAATGTGTTCTCACATTTTCAGCAGTGGGGAGAAAGCAGGTAAAAGGCAAGCTTCTGCATAGTTGGCCTCATGCCTACAAAGTCTTTGGATAATTGGCTGCAATATTTGCTTTTTGTCTGGATGCTTAAGCATTCATTAGCATAACCTGTGTGTATATAACCATCTGTCAAAACGACTTCATACAAGTTATTCAAGTGCGACCTTGAAAAGTGGAAATAATGTAATGGATGGCAAATTTGTCATATCTTAATCCATAGGATAAATATTACCAGTCTATCTCAAATTTCCATGTTATTCTCACTGAAAGGCTAAAAGAAGAGGTCAGCCTCAGGGCACAAAACAATCAATATAAGGATGAAGAACCATGATTAAAACACATCAAGATCTGAAAAAGATGGCAGCGAGGTAGGTGGGAGCGGAGCCCAGTTTACCCTGTGCCCAGCTGGAACACCTAGCCAGTTTTCTGAGGAATAGAGTGAATAGCCAACAGAGTCCAAGCATATATAAAGTTTGGAGGCCAAAAATTGTAGAGAACATTGAAAAACAGATGATGAGGAGAGTGCATTGGGACACTAAGGTCCCTGGGATCTGTGCAGGGACCTTGGCTGCTGTGGCCCCAAGCCCAGTGCCTGCCACAGGATACTTGGAGGAGAGTTACATCACCAGCTCCCTCCCCTACCAGAGCAAGGAGGGCAGCCAAGCACCAGGAGGGACATGGATGCTTGAAGTTGCTGGGGGGAATAGAGATGAAATTGGAGACTCACAGAGGTAGTGTACACCCACTGGGTCTGCGGACACCAGCTAGGTCATTATCAGAGAAATTGGGGGCCCAGCTGACACCTGGAGAAGGGAGATGAGTTGGGCTGTGTGGGACCCAGACCCAGAGAGTCTCCAGTCTGATTAGAAAGTTCAGGTGTGTGAAAATCCGGGCCCTTGTTAAGAACAGTGGGCTTAAACAAGAGGCTTTTACTAATAAAAAAAAAAGGTCTCAGCCACTTTGTAAGGAACTCTCACACAGCAGCTGGCTCACATCACTCCCTGGGCAGCTGAATCCAGTTGCTCGCCTGTGTTTCACTTGGGCTGCTAGCCCAGCAGCTGAGTCTTGCCAATTGCCCAGAGGCTGACTGGCACTGCTTGCCCTGTGACTGATTCTGGTCCCTGATTCACACCAATCTCTCTGAGGCTGATCTAAGCCGTGCACTGGAGCTTGACTCCAACCACTAGCCTAGCAGCTGATTCTCACTACATGCCCAGCAGTGGGCTCCAACCAAGGTGGGCTCCAGCCGTGGTGGGCTCACAAAGGGCAGTGAGGAGGCCCACCACATGGACCTAGGCATGAGTGGTGGATTAAAGGCACCTGGCACAGATGGACAGTGGGGGCCCCGCAACTTACAGAAGACCTGGGATGGAGGCTGGGCAACTGTGAATATTGTGGTCCGGCAAGGATGGGGGACCCCATCCTTGCAAAACCATAGGAAGGGAGACAAGCAAAGCCCAGCCCCCTTCTTCCTGTGGCATCCAGGAATAGCAGAATTGTCTCAGCAGATTTAAAGTCAGCAGGAGGCTTATTTTTTTCTTTCCTCTCTCTTTTTTTTCTTCCCCCAAGTGAGAAAATAACACATGGGGTTTTGAAAGGTGAGAGACAGATCAAAGAGGGAGCATAAGGCTAACCCAAAGAACTGGGAAACTGAGACAAATTTCACTTTGCTATCCCATAGAACTGGCATTTTATTGTTTATTGGTATTATTATTTTTTTTATTTTTACTTTTTTTATTTTATCAGTATTTTTTTATTTCTCTTCTTTGTGTTTAGTTGTCTTCTATTTATTTCTCTGTCTAATTGCATTGTTTGACTGGTTTTCTTTATTCTCTCTTTCATATTGTATTTTAATTTTCCTTCTTACACTTCACTCATGGTCCAATAACACATTACTCCTTTTTTATCAGTATAGAAGTCTTTTATTTTTTTCACACTTATCATAGAGGCATAAAAAGAAACCCAGCAGGTCACTTCATAATATTCAAGGGAAGAATCCATCAAGAGAACACAATCATTATAAACATACCTGTACCCAACATAGGAGTACCCAAATACATAAGGAGAATCTTGGATGACATCAAGAAAGATATAGACAACAACACTATTAGAGTGTGGGATTTTAACACCCTACTATCAAAAATGGATAGATCTTCCAAACAAAATATCAATAAAGATATTGTGGCATTGAACAATGTCCTACATCAAATGGACTTAAATGATACATATAGAATAGAACCTTTCATCCCAAAGTAGCCAAAACACACACTCTTTTCCAATGCACATGGAATATTTTCTAAGATAGACCACATTGATAGGACACAAAACAAACCTCAACAAAATCAACAAAAGTGAAATCATATCAAGCATTTTCTCTGACCACAAAGGACTAAAACTAGAAACCACTCTTAAAAATATTCAAATTCATGGAGATTGAAAGGCATGCTACTAAACAATGAATGGGTTAAGAATGAGATCAAGGAAAAAATCAAAAAGTTTCTGGAAACAAATGAGAATGAATTCACAAAAGTATAAAACTTATGGGACAAAATGAAGGCAGTCCTGAAAGGAAATATCATAGCAATACGGCCTTACCTAAAAAAGATAGAAACATTTCAAATGAACAATCTAACCCTACATCTACAAGAACTGGAGGAACAACAACAAAGACAGCCCAGAGCAAGTAAAAGGAAGGACATAACCAAGATCAGAGCAGAATTAAATAGCATTAAGATTAAAAGCACAATTTTAAAGATCAATAAATCCAGGAGCTGGTTCTCTCAAAAAATAAACAAAATCTATAAGCCTTTAAACAAACTCACTGAGAAAAAAAAGAGAGGGCCCAAATAAACACAACCAGAAAGGAAAAATGTGGGATTACAATGATACCCCAGAAATACAGAGGATTATAAGAAATTACTACAAAGATCTATATGCAAAGAAATTTGAAGACCTAAGTGAAATGGTCAAGTTTCTAGAAAAATGTGATGTTCCAAAACTGAATGAAGAAGCAGAAAGCCTGAACAGACCAATAACACCTCACAAAATTGAAGCAATAATCAAAAATCTCATGACCCACAAAAACCCTGGACCAGACAGTTTCACAAGAGAATTTTAGAAAACATTTACAGAAGAGCTAACCCCTATCCTTCACAGACTATTTTAAAAAATCCAAGAAGATGGAAGACTCCCAAACTCTTTTTATGAAGCCAGCATCATCCTAATCCTAAAACCAGATAAAGACATAATGAAGAAAGAAAACTTCACACCAGTATCGCTGATGAACATAGAAGCTAAAATCCTCAACAAAATATTGCCAAACTGCATCCAGCAATAGTTAAAAAGATCATACACAATGATGAGGGGGAGAAGATGGTGAGATAGGTGGGAGCAGAGTCCACTTCCCCCTGTGTATGGGTGAAATACTGAGCCGACCTTCTGAGGAACAGAGCGAACAGCCAATGGTATCCTAGCATATATGAAGATTGGAGACCAAAAATTGTAGAGGGCATTGAAAAATCAGATGGTGGGGAGAGTGCTTCAGGACAATAAGGTCCCTGGGACCAGCATGGGGACCATGGTGGCTGCAGCCCCAGGCTCAGTGCCCACCAGGTCTGCCGCAGGATTCTTGGAAGAGAGCCAGGTCAGTGGCTCCCTCTTCTGACAAACAAGTTTTGAGCAGCATCAGGATGGACCTGGATGCTTGAAGTCACTGCTGGCAGAATAAGGATGAAGTGGCAAACATAAAGGGATGGAGTGCACCGGCTGACTCTATGGATCCCAGCTGGGAAGAGTTGGGCAGTGATAGACCCTGACTCACACAGTCCCCAGTCTGATTGGAGAGTTGGGCTGTGTGAGAGGCCAGGTACTTGTTTGGAGGAGCAGGTTTGAGTAGGAGGAATTTTTCAAAAAGATAAAGAGAAAAAAGAGGCATTCAGCAGCTGTTTGGGGAATTCTCCTGCAACAGCTGCCCCCACCTCCTTCATCCCTACCCCCACCTAGCCAGCTCTCCCACTGTGGCAACAGAGGCCCCATGCTCACACCCAAAGCCCTGGGGATGGTGCACACGTGACCCCATGGCCCGGCGGCTGCCCATCCTGCCTCAGTAGGGGAGGCTGAGTGCTCAAACCCTGGGACAGAGTGCATCTGATCTTGCTGTCCAGGGACACCTCCACCCTGCCCCTGGGGAGGGCAGCAGCTCTCCTCAGGGGAGCAGCATCAGAGGAGGCATGCTCCCACATCTTCAGTGTCAGCCATAGTGGTTCCCCCGCTGTGTAGGGCCAACTACCTCTCTAAGTGGAAGGCAAAGAAGCCCCCACAGCTGAGAGCTACAGGGCTCAGGAAGTCAGCAATCCCCAGAAAGATGTAACTCAGTGGGGAGACTGAACTACCCTTAAGGGACTTGGACAGGCCCTAGCATCTAGGACAGCAAAGAGCAAGAAGGTGGTATGTGAGTTTCCCCTAACTGGTGCACCTCAAGGATAGTGCAACGGGTGGAATGAAGTCATAGGCTGGTGCAGAAGGTTACTGGGGGCCAAGTACCAAACTGAAGAACTGGGCTGGAGGCTGGGCAACTATAAAGAGTGCAGCTCAGGAAGGAAGAACAGTGAAACCAATTCCTCCTCAACCTGCTGCAGCCAGGAACTCCAGCAGAACTGGCTTGGCAGGTTTCAAAGCAGCAGGAGAATTTTTTTTTTGTAATTTTTTAATTCTTCCTTCCTTCCTTTCTTTAATTTTTTTCTTCTATTAATTCTTTATTCCTTTATTTTCTTCTTTCTTTTTTATTCCTTATTCCTTCTTTCCTTTTCTTGTAATTTCCCATAAGTGAGACAATAAAGCCAGGAGCTGTGAAAGAACAAAAGTTGGACCCAAAGAGGGGTCATCCCAATAACTGAGATAGTGAGACAAATTTCACTTTGCTACTCCAGACAGCTTGCAAGTTATTGCATATGGGTATTATTATTTTTCATTATCCTTACATTTTTTATTTTATTAGCATTTTTGTATTTCTCCTCTTTCTGTTTACTCTTCTTCGCTTGGTTTATTAAATTGTGTTGTTTGACTGGTTTCTCTTGTTCTCTCTTACATAGTGTATTTTTAATCTTCCATCTTTCATCTCACTTATGTTTCATTAGCACAATACTCTAGGTCCTAAACTTCCTAGTCTTGTTACTCAGACACATAGATTCTATCATGTGATTGTTGCTCCATTACAATAGTAACAACACTAGTGGAGCAACATTGTAAATAATTGCTGCTACATACAATTGTAAATACTACACAGCACCACTCCCAGACCTTAGTTCATTCACTGTTTCTGGAATTTTATTACTGTGGGGGGTAACTCTATTCTTTCACACAATACACCTATTCTCTACCCTTTACTCTCAGTTTATCTTGTAATCTGACATCCCACAATCTCACTGCTTTTTAGATCCAACTCACAATCTTCCCCACCCCAAACAAGAGTCTATCTTCTCTCCACCCTTTTTAAAAAGTGGCTAGTTGGGTGAAATATCACTGATAACACTATACATATCCAAAGAATTTCCTATATCTTTTCTATGAGTTGTTACTTTAAATATCATAGAATACATTCCTCCTATCTTAAACCATTTTGCCTTCACCCTCCAACTGATCCAACAAAGAGTAGGTGAGAGCTATGAACAACAGTATACCTGCTGGAAGAAGAAAGCCACCAACAAAGAAATCATCAACAGATAACAACCAAAGAAGGTGGAGGAGGGAGTGGAAGCAACACTAACTCAATCAAGGACCAATATGGGGAGAGGGGAGGGAATTTCAGGGAAAAAGGGAGGGGATTATAGGAACAAGTAAAAAGGACACATGGACAAAAACTAAAGGGGGTGGAAAGCGGAGGGAGGTGGGGAGCACTGGGGGGGGTGGTCTGGGATGGGAGTAAAAGACAGAAAACTGTACTGAAAAACAATTAAAATAAAAAAAATTAAAAACTGGAAAAAAAAGGACCAATATGGAAATGCAACTAAATGGTGGAGAAATTACCCAGAACAAACAACTGAACAAGAGCAAGAAAGAACCTCAAAACCTTGTACATGCAGAAGAACCAGCTTCAATGCAACCTGTCCACACCTGCACAACAGAATATAAGATGTGGTGGATGGAGAGACCCTCAGTCACCCAGCTGGAGTGCAGGACCCACCAAAAAATGACCCCAAAACAATCAAAACATGAAAACATACACAGAGCCAACATAAACAACAGCCATGAACAGTGAGATCAGGAGATCAAAGAGAAAGCACCATTGAATATCACTTTTATGGTCTTATAGAAGTTAACACCATAACCCTAGGGACTCAGAACAGATCAATTGAAAAAGCAGAGGCTAACAAGAAGAGCCTCAAGAGCAATGGGAAGACAAAGAAACAATCACTACATGAAAAGAAAGGAGAAAGTCTCAGAAAGCATGCTAAATGAAATAGAGGCAAGTCAACTATCAGTATTTATTCAAACCAATGGTTATCAGAAAGCTCAATGAGCTCACAGAGAATTACCAAAAACTACAAGGAAACTACAATGAACTCATTGCAAACTATACCAACATGGAAAAGGAAATAGAAACTATCAACAAGGGCCAAGAGGAAATGAAGAATACAATTTCTGAACTGAAGAATACAGTAGAAGGTATCAAAAACAGGTTAAATGAAGCAGGGGATTGGATCAGTGAGCTGGAAGACAAGGTAGAAAACAACACCCAGAAAGAGCAAGAAAAGGAAAAGAGGCTCATAAAGAAAAAAGAGGAGTTAAGGGAAGTGCAGGACAACATGAAACATAATAATAGGCATACCAGAAGGAAAGAAGAACAAGGGATAGAAAACTTGTTTGAAGAAGTAATAATGGAAAACTTTCCTAATTTGATGAGAGAAAAAGTCA
>PVKM010022936.1:0-21477 GCA_004027735.1 Carollia perspicillata | reverse complement strand
TTTAACCCCCACGGGTCCCCCCCAAACCCAGCCCAACCCACTTCCCTCCCCTGCTTCCACCCTCCCCTTGGTTTGGTCCATGTGTCCTTTATGGTAGTTCCTGAAAACCCTTCTCCCCATTGTCCTCTCCCCTCCCGTCTGGCTATTGTTAGATTGTTCTTAATTTCAATGACTCTGGTTATATTTTGTTTGCTTTTTTCTCTTGTTGATTATGTTCCAGCTAAAGGTGAGATCATATGGTATTTGTCCCTCACAATTTCACCCTTCTTATTGAAAAATATTTGGGATGGGTATAGAATCATAGGTTAGATCTGATTTCTCAACACCTTAAACACATCACACTAGTATGTTCTAGCTTTTATTTTCACTGTGGAGATATCAGCCATCAGTCTGTTACCCCTAAAGAGTAATATGTAATTTTTATCTAGCTGCTTTCAGATTTTTCTCTATGTCTTTAGTATCTTACGTTTTTTTCTTTTTCCTTTTCATGTTCTGTTTTTGTTTAGATTTATTTTTGTTTATCCTGCTTGGGTACATTTAACCCCTTGAAAAAAAAATCTGTGGATTGGGCACTGAATGAATTGTAGCATGTATCCCATTGCTATACCTTTAAATATTACCACTACCAGATTCCCCTTTCTTTCCCTCTATGAAATCAAATTAGGATATATATGTTAAAACTTATTTTTTCCTTCAAGTCTTTTAAGCACTATTTCATTTTTCCACTTTATATTCATTTTATGCTGCATTGTGGATACTTTTTCAAGATAACTTCTAACTTATTATTTCACTCTTCAGCTAAATAATATGTGGTTAGACCAGCCAAGTTTTAAAATTTCAGATATGTTTTTAGTTCTAGAATGTGGGTTAAAACCTATATCTTGGCTTGGTTATATTCTTTATAGTTTCTTTTCCCTTGTATATCCCTTTAATTTTGTCTTTCATAATGTATACATAGTAGGTATAGTTATTTAAATTATGTATCTGATAATGTCAACATGTGAAATTTTTGAGGGGGTTTACTGTGTTTGCTGCTGCCCTTTGCATTAATAAACAGTACTTCCTTGTGTGCTTGTTGCTTATTATATTTGGAAAATTATTTCTGGGAATTCTTCAAGGACTGGAATAAAGGTGCATTCCTCTGGACAGAATTTGCTTTCCTCTGCCATGACCCCATGAGCACCAGCAGTTTGGGGTCCTTAAATTAAAAAAAAAAAAAAAGCTAGTGGTTTTTAATCTTTTTTGAGTACCTGGGTGATTTGGGTTGCAAATACATGTGAGGTAGTGTACTTGCGTGCTGTTATAGTGACAGTATAGCTGTTTGGGGTGTTCTAGTTATGGGAGATTACCTACTAGCCTCCCTGCCTTGGGGAGTTCTGGGCTTTATCTTCCATCCATACCTATGCATGTGTTACCCATATATCTCATGGATACTTAGACTCAAGTTTACCAGATTTAGTAAATGACCGGAAGGCACAAGCAACTTCCATGTTCCTCTTGTACTTCCGGGTTTCCACCTGCACTTATATTTACTATTGATAAAGTCTCTTTCTTCCTCTCTTGTTGCCTCTTAGATAATTTCAAAAGGTGTTTTCGATACTTTATCATTCATTCTAATTCTCAGTATTAGAAGAGTTAGTCCAGATACCAAGCCAAATACATTAGCAGGAAGAGCAGCCCAACTTTTACCTTTGAATAGTAATTCAGCTATTATTCCTTGAAGGTAATGTTCTTTAGAATTCTAGAGTGACAGCTTTCCTCTCAAATTTTCAGGTATTATTTTTTTATTATTCATTTTCTGGATTCTAGTTTTGCCTATGTTTAGTATGCAAATATTTTAAGGTTCATTGCTACATTCTATCCCTGGTTAAGATTTTTATCTTTTTCTATGAAATTATATTGCAGCACACTTTTAGCTACATCCCACAAATTTGGATATATCCTATTTTCATTATAATCCAGTTACCATGTTTTCTAAAATTCATTGAATTTTTTTAACCTATACCATATTTAGAAGTATATTATTTAATTCCAAAACACTTGGTGATATTTGAAGTTATCTTTTGTTATTGATTTCTATCTTACTTCCCCTGTGGTAAGACCATACATTCTGTTTTTCAATTTTTAAATATGTCAATGCTTCCTTCATAGTCAGACATAAGGTTAAATTTGGTACATAGTACACACACATTTGAAAAGACTGTATTCTGTAGTTGTTGGCTTCCGTTGTTATAGATGTTCAACTGTGTTAGCTTTGTTCTTCACGTCTTCCTTCTTAACTAATTTCTTGTCTTTCTCCTATCACTTATTGAGTAATGTTACAGGCTGTCTCTAAGAATGCTCTCAATGATCTCTGTCTCCTAGCCTTTATGCCCTTCTGTCATCCTCTCTCCTAACCGTGTACTGGATCTAGTAACTTGCTTCTAATGAATAGAAATGGCAAAAGTGGCAGGATGTAACTTCCCAGATTAAATTGCAAAAGACTTGCCCTGGTTTGCGTTTTTGCTTGCTCGTGCTGAGGGAACGCATCTGCTCTGTGGTGAGCTGCCCTTTGAAGGGGTCCTTGTGGCGATGAGCTGCGAACGTGGCCACAGATGGACTGAGACCGCAAATCCAATAGTCTGTGAGGAACAGAATGCTGCCGATGACCAGGCTGGAAGTAGATCTTCCCTAGCAGAACCTTCAGATAAGATTTCTCTATGAGACATCGTAGTCAGAGGACCCAGCAAAGCCACACTTAGACTTATGATCTACTGACTGAAACGATAACTGTTTATTATTTAAAGCAGTTAAATCTTGGAACAGTTTGTTATGCAGCAATAAATAATTAATACAAGAGAGATTTCACTGTAGATTTGTGTATTCTTTCAATTCTGTTATTTAAAAATAAATTTGATGGTAAATACACATAACACAAATTTCCCATCTTAACCATTTTTGCACATACAGTTTAGTAGTGTAAAGTACATTTACATTATTGTTCAACCAATCTCTAGAATTTTTGTTAGCCTGCGAAACTGAAATTCTTGCATCCATTGAACAAGAGCTCCCAGTTTCCCTCTGCCCCAGCCCCCGGCAACCACCGTTTTACTTTCTGCCTCTCTGAATTTGACTGTTCTGAGTACCTCCCACAGCGGAATCATGCAGTACTTGTCCTCTTGTGAATGACTTACTTCACTCAGTGTAACGTCTCCGCGGCTCCTCTGTGTTGTACGACACCCACATTTTGTTTGTCCGTTGACCTGTTGATGTGGGCTTGAGCTGCTTTCGCCTTTCGGCTATTGCCAATAATGATCCAATGAACACATATGAACAAATATCTCTTTGAGAGACTGCATTCAGTTTTTTAAATTAGACACCCAGAGATGTAATTGATGCATTATAGGGTAATTTTATCTCAAATTTTTTTGAATTCGAGATATGGTCACACCATTTTCCATAGTAGTGGAAGTATTTATATTCTCACCAACAGTGCACAAGAGTTCCAATTTCTCCATCCTTACCAATATTTCTTCTTTTCTTGTTTTTCTTTGATAATAGCAGCCCTAATGGGTGTGAGGTGAATTCTGTTACATTTTTGTGTGAATATTTTGAAGTTATGCAAATAAGTGCACAAATATTTAAAATTTTACAAAGGTTGATTTACTCCTTTATAATGTCCATCTCTTTGGTAATGTTTCTTGCTTTAGCATCTATATTATCTGATAGTAGTAATGTTACATTGGACTTCTTTTCATTGGTGTTTGCATGTATATATTTGTATTTTCTTTTACTTTCAAACTGTCTGTGTCTGCATGTTTAATGTTCAGATAATTAGAGATTTTTTAAAAATCTAATATTGAGATTAAAAAAATCTAATATGATAATCTTAGTCTTTTATAATTGAAGTATTTTGTCCATTTACATTTAGTGCAATTAATGATATATTTTGAATTTTAATCTACCACCTTTTTCTTTTCAGTTTGTCCATTTAGTTTTTAATTTCTCAGTTTTTCATATTATTACTACTTTCCAAGTTCTATTCAGTTCTTTTCAAATCTGTTTTATCTCTTTTTATAGTGTCCTCTTCTTTTTTCCTTTAACTTTTTAAAATGTTTTTCCCTTTAACTTTTTTACTATCTTGAGCATGTTTATTTTATAAGTTCTTGAAGCTTATTATGTTAGTTTTTTATGAGAATCCCAATCCCCCTTGTTTTGTCATCAATTCTGCTCTGTGGTAGGCAGGTTTTTCTTTTCCATCATGTGTTTTCTAACTTTTATGATGAGCTTATCATCAGCTTAGAAAATCAGTAGGCATTGAGTTAAAAATATCTTCTTTCAAATGAAATATTCTTCAACTAGGACCCCCTGCTGAGCCGCCTTATGCCAGGGCCAATTTACACATTAATTTATTTGCTTAAGATTTCCATACAGCATGGGCAATCTAAATTGATTTCACCCCAGTGTATTATGCAAGTATGAGTTTTTTATATTCAATAGAAAACTTTTGCCTAACCCTGGGCTTAAGGCCAGAATACAGAGCTTTTCTCACCTTCTCTCTGTGAGGGCGATAACCATCAGAGACCGCAGCTTTGTGTGGAGTTTTGCTGCCTGCTTCGTACTCTAGTTGGACCCTGGACTCTGTCTGCTTTCCTTGCATGCATGTTAAACTCTAGTCTCTTTCCAATATTACCTGTGTCCCACTTTAATGCTACTTTGGACTGAACAGCATTAGCCTCTGTGCTCATTATTCTGGTTATATATTCTTTTTTTTTGGAATCTAAAACATTTCTGATTCTTTTCATTAAGCTCAGCCACATTCATTAACATTTTTTTAAATCTTGCATTCATCCATGTTTGTATCAGGCAGGAAGATGAAGAAATACACAATTTTGTCCTCGATGATGCTAGAACTATAAGTCCCATGCCAAAAGGATCCAAATGATGTCTAATATTTCTTACATTTTTGAAGTTCTACTATTTTCAGTGTTAGTATTGACTCTAATGCATACACATTCATAATAAAGTCCTTACCTGCTACTGATTCCTTATATACCAGAGAATTTTATTATAAGAGTTTCTACCAGAGAGAATTTTATCATTGTAAAATCATAAAGTAGACTGATCTCAAGTAGACTTTTATACAAGCCTCTCAGCAAACGTATGACAGTATGACTGAGTTTTTTGTCTGTCCTTTCCAAAAAGTAATCTCTGTGTTGGCTATCATCATCATTAACTCTGTTTACAATGACTTTACCTCTGTCTTCTTGGAAGCATATGGTAAGAGTGTCATTCCCCTCCCTCTTAAATTTAGATGTAGCAATATGAATTTCTTTGGATAATGAAATGTGAGTAGATGATATCGTTTCCCGGTGAAAGTTTCCGGAGCTAAGGTGTGCCTCAGCATGTTCTCTCTTTCCTGTCCCACGGAAACTGACGGCATTCCGGATAATGTTGCTTCCTTAGCCTAGGACCCAGAGCGAGGACTGTGCAGAGTAGAGTTTCTATCTGACTTGTTAGTGTGACATGGAGTCTGAGTGAGAAATAAACCTTTTCGGTCTGAAATCTCAGGGTTGTTTGCTAGTGCAGCAAAACTTAGCCTTTCCTGACTAATGTAAGAATAAATGGGGCAGCTTAGTTTTCACTGTATTTCCCATATCTTAGCACAAGCTTTGGCACAGTGCTTATGAATTGTTGAGTTAAATGTTAGAATCACAGCTCTCTAATCCCTGGGCTGATGGTGCAAAGACTAGGACTGGTTCTCTGTGAGACTTGGTCTTTAATCCTCAATATATTCCATCCATCTTTCTAGCTGGAGGAAGAGAGAATTACATTTGACTTAGTCACACATAGGAATCACTTCGTTTGGTACAAAACCCATTGGGAAAAGAACTACAAAAGACATTTTTTCCCCAGTGGGTAACCTGCTGCTGCATTTCCTATAAACACTAGATAGTCTACTTGTCTCTGAGAAACAGTGTAAGGTGGAAGAGGCAAGAATTATTTGTCTGGTTTTTGTTTTTTTAGCTCAAAAGAATTGGGACAGAAACAACTCTGACTGCAAAGTTGTGTCCTTGGGAAAGATTTTGCCATTCACTCAGGCTACCCTATTTTCTGCAAGTACCCTATCTTTTAAAAAAGGTGTATTATTCTCAGAGGCTTTGAGGTCATTCTTGTTCTATGAAGTAAGATGATTGGATCTACCCAGAGAAAGCCATATTCACTTTGTCAGATAAATATTTTATAGACTACTTTTCTCAGATAGGTAAAGTAGCCATATTGTTTATTTTGTTCAAACTTAGAGATATCGGGAGAATGAAAGAGAGCACCGTTACCAATGATACCAGGACAATCTGCATAAACTGATTTTTGCCTGGGCGAACTGCGTGAACGTGTAACAAATAGCAATACCTGTGCACGTGGATTTCACAATCTGCAATCAAGGCACTAAATCCTTTGTTCAGAGAGAAGCCACCTGACTGAGGGACCAAAAAAGCCAAGGGACAGACATTTTAACCCCAGTCAGGTATTTCAAAGGCTGGCATCATTTTCCCATTAGCCGATTACCACAATACTTTATTTAGATATAGCTCACGGGAGTTTATTTAGATACACCCCTGGGGAGATACACCTGTGTATAAATGCATGGACTCCTTGCCTGGCCTGAAAGGTCTATTTTTCCCCAGCAACCCGCCACCCCAAGCCCCAGATTGAGTGTTATTTCCTCCGGAGAGGCTTCTCTAACGTCCCTAGAGGTAGCGGGTCTGGCAGCTGTGGACACTTCTGCAGTAGACTCAGCACATTGTATCCTAATTCTCCATCTGTGTCTGCTTCCCCTCGCAGGCTGCTCGCGGGCAAAAGCCACATCTTATTTTCTACTGTCTTTCTGAGAAACACTTGTTGGGTTTTTTTTTGCCCCAGAGTAACTGCTCAGTAAATTATTGAGAGAATGAAGTCAGAGAAGTACTTATTTAGAAAAAGATTACATTTATAAGGTGTAATCTTTCCCTGCTTGAACATAAGATAAAAGAAAAAATGAGCTAGTCTACCAGCTGTTTCATAAGGTAAGAAATATAGAGTGAATCTGAGGTAGGGGCAAGGGAAAAAACAAAACACAGTTCCTTCACTTTAATTACATTTGGCTGTGGTGCCATATCTGGATAGAACTCACAAAACTGTAACCGCTAGAAATTGTGTGTTTATTACTTGAGGGAAAACAAAGTAATATAGTAATCTTTAAGGGATTTTTAAAAGACTTTTGTGGTACGGCTTCTAGGAATGAAACTCAATGTACATCATATTCCCCAAGTGGTCATTACAGAAATCAGAGATGCAGACAGCTCATCTGGCCCCCCCTCCCAGAACAGCACACATGTTTACGTGGCTCCTGTCATTTCCCAGAAGCGGGCAGAGCTCTTAGCAGAGCAGCACACGCTGCTGTGGAAACAGAAGGCAAATACTTGGCTACTAAGGCGAGATGGCCTTGGCGAGGGGTTGGGAATTGACACGTGTTAAATTAGCAGCAGAATTCTCCAAACCAGGAGTCACGACTGGAGCCTAAAGTATTGAGGTGTACATTTGCCTTCCTAAGCTGTTCTGCAGCATGCTAGGAGCTGGTCTCACTGAGGTGTGTGGCAGGACGGGGCGGCTGTTCTCAGAGTCAGAAGTAATACCGTCCATGACAAATAGCACAGGGCACAGAGACTCAAGAGGTTACTTGGGGATCTAATTCTGGGCTGACATTTCAAGTAGGTTAGAAACATGAAACATCTGTGTTTCTCCCCAGGGCTAGAGTTTTCATAGCACCAGGTTCCAGGGAGGAGTCCCCCTGACAAGGGAAATGGCAGCAGGAGGTGGAGCAGAAAGGCCATCATACATCTCTCCATGTGCTGAGTCCGCCTCAGCCCCCACCATCCTCTCGCTCTATTCCTTTAACAAGTGTGCCACGGGGCTCCACTAAGCTCATGGCACTGTGCTAAGCAGTGCGGAACTAATGATAAAAGTGACAGCCGTGGCTCTCAAGCTCTCACCATCCAGTGGGGAAGGCAGCTACATAAACAGATCATCATTTATTTTGATAGATGTGCTATTCAAAATGTGTATAGGAGGTCGTAGGAATATGGAAAAGGGAGTTGCTAACTCTGTGTGGTTATAACTGTGGGGGAATTGGAATTTGGTCAGGGCTCACATATGGCTCCCTGTTATAATACCCAGCCTTCTTGGCATGGCATCCTGGGGTCTCCAATATGTGCGTCTGTCAGATGGGACTGCTATAACCATAGACTGGGTCACTTACAGAGATCATTTATTTCTAACATTTCTGGAGCCTGGAAAGTCCAGGACCATGACAGCAGCAAATGTGGTGTTTGGCAAGGCCGTCCTGGTTCGTTAGATGGCTGCCTTTTCCGGGAGTCTTCACAAGGCAGAAGGGGTAAAGGATGTCTTCTCGAGCTCTTTCAAAGTGCTCTAGCCCACTCACGAGGGCTCCGCTCTCATGACGTAACCACCTCCCAAAGGTCTCACCATCTAACGGTCAGCACTTTGGGCATTCGGTTTTCCACATATGGCTATTGAAGGAACACATGCATTCAGGCTATAGCAGTGTCTCTCCACTAGGGCAGTCTTCCCACCTGTCGCGCTTCGTGCACTCTCCCCGCTCCATCCCGTTTGCATTGTTCTCAGCTTTGTCCTCGTCGTTCCCCAGAAATGCTTCACTTCTCTGAATCTTCTCTTTCAAAGACCAACTTAACTCGTACCTCCTCATGCCGCCTTCTCTGGTTACTTCAGCCCACAGTGGTCTCCCCGTTCTGGACTCGTTGGGAATTCTACTTTGGTACTCGATTTTACGTGATACTGTGATATCTCTTATATTGTTATTTAACTCTTCTAATTTTAATTTAATACCATAATCCCCCCTCATCAACTAAAATTAAAGGCATTAAATGGTAGACCTCATTATTTAATATTTCCTATGGACTACAGTAAAGGGTAGGACACAGTAACTCAATAAATATTTGTTGAATGAGTAAATGGGACATGTAGGCATTTTGTCCCTTGGGAAAGATTCAGGATAAAATGGTCTTTTTCCTTAGCATCAGAGTCAATATGGAAGCCTTCTCTTCCTGTGGCTATTAATCGGATAATGGCATTTCCCCCCCGATGGCTAGCCATACACTCATCCACCCACTAAGTACCTGAGAGTTTCCTAAAACTTAGTGCCAGAGAAACTAAAGTGAATGCACCCCAAGAACTGACAATCTAAACAGGAAGGCCAGCACTTAAAGGGTTAAGTGGAATGACGTGTTGTGAGTTTT
Source organism: Carollia perspicillata (assembly GCA_004027735.1). Taxonomy (NCBI): domain Eukaryota; kingdom Metazoa; phylum Chordata; class Mammalia; order Chiroptera; family Phyllostomidae; genus Carollia; species Carollia perspicillata. The sequence continues at coordinate 12,184 of PVKM010022936.1, read as the reverse complement.
GTAGTTGTGCAGGTGGGGTATGGAGGGCTGACAGTTCCCTCACACGGTAAGTGTGAGTTCACGAGGCAAAAGATGCTTGAGCTCGTCGGATGTCCCGGTGTCTGTCAGGGAAGGATGGTGTGTGGCCTTTTAGGGACAAAAAGCTGTGTGGGCAGAAGAGAGGCCACAGAGCTCAAGGTGGCCCAGTACAGCCACACACTCCAGTTTTCAAAAGGGGTTTCAGGGCCCTGAACACCAGCTGGGTGTTTTAGTTTGTCACGCTTTGGCCCAAGATGGCCCCTTTGTGCATTCCTGACCTGATTCCATTGTGACCTTGCATATCTGAACATGCCGTTATTCTACCCTTGCAGATGATTTGATGGGTACTTTGGCAGGAGATAAGAGTCTTTGGCTGGAAGTAATGTTCCCTCAGAATACTGAACGAATTTCCCAATTATTTCTAGCTTTTAGTGAGGCCGGAGTTAGATGCCATTTCTGATTCTTGATATTCTATGTGTGATCTTTATCTCATCCTCTTTTGGCCCCAAAAGTTTTTAGCATCCTCTCTATTTGCTGGGATCAATGATAACACACCCTGGTATATTTTGCTGTTGTTGTTAATTGACTTTAAATTAAATTTAATGTTTAAAGTGCTTAATGAGCCCTTTAGAAATAGAGAATCATGTTCTCGTTTTATTTCTTTAAAAATTTCTGTCTCTCTGCCCTGGCCTGTGTGACTCAGTTGGTTGGAGTGTCATCCCATAAACCAAAAGGCTGTGGGTTTGATTCCTGGTCAGGGCACGTACGAGAGGGAAACGATTAAACAATGTTCCTCTCTCACTTCAATGTTTCTCTCTTTTTTTCCCTTCCTTCCCCTCTGTCTAAAATCAGTAAGCATGTCTTTGGGTAAGGATTAAAAAAATTTCTGTCCCCATTTTCTCCTTTTTTTCTGAAATTTCTGTTGGGTAGACCTGATCTTCTGAACAACTTCCCTAATTTTATGTCTTTTCTCCAACTATCCATCTTTTTGATCATTTGTTCTACTGTCTGAGAGTTTTTTAAACTTTGTATTCTAATTATTTTACTTAATGTTTTCTTTCTGTTATCATATTTTCATTTTATATTTGTTATTTCTTGTTTTCAATATTTTCAATAGCATTTCATTATTGTTTCATGGATGCAAAATGTCCTCTTATTTCTCTAACAATAATAGTTATAAATAATTTTCTTGAAATTTTTCTGATAGACTCTTTCTTTTCTCCAACTATCTTTTTCTATTTGCTTTCTGGGCTCCCTCCCATTTTAAGAGGTTTTCCTTAAATAGCAGCCATACCTGGCTGTCTGTTCATGGCTAAGAAGGTGTCACTAGGAAGCTGAATGGGCAATCTCTGTGCATGGACGGGACTGATTGATAGGTTGATAGTGGATCAGTTAGGGATCCAGTAATTCTCCTAGTGAATTGTTTGCCAATACCAGTGGGTATTTTCCCTTAATCCGGGATGTCAGCAATCTGAAAACCCAGCAGGAGAAGGGAGGGAGTGGGGCTCTCACCATTAACTATGTAGACTTTTAGTTAATTGTTCTTATTTCAGCATGGTATTCTACTCTTCTGTGCCTGATGTATTTAACTCTGGAGCGTCTCATGTTCATGTTCTCCAGTAAATCTGTCAACCCCTCTGAGTTTGGGGCAGAGAAGGTACATGGGTGATACCTGTTCTGTATGCAGACTAATGCCTTCCTACACCAATGCCTTCTGAAGTCCTCTGTGCCCCTACTTTCTGAGCCTTTTTGGATTTTTTGCAGCTCAGTTTGTTTCCCCCTCTATAAGCTTTTTCAGTTATGCTCTCTGGTACTACTTATATATCACTCTGCATCTCCCAAACTTTTCTGAAGTATTATTATTTAGTATCATGTCCCATCCCCATTTCCTTGATAATTTATGGGCCTTCTTTTTTATTCTCTTACAATCATTTTGGAGATTTTTCTGGATAGAGCCGAGACAGCCCTGTCAGTTTAACTTGCCTTATTTAACTGAAAGCCCCTTTCTTATATAGGGCTGTGTCTGAGTCCTGCTGCCTGTCTCCGAAGCTCCTCTCGCCTTCACGTTCTGCCCCATACACAGAGCTGGGCTACAGGGTTGCCATGTTCAGCAAATAAAAATGCAAGGTGACCAGTTACATGTGAACTCTAGCTAAACAAATACGATATAGAACACAATTAAACTGAAAATAAGTATTCGTTGTTTTATGGAATTCAAATTTATCTGGTCACCCTCTATTCTGTTTGGCAAACCTACTGGAACAGAAACTTCTTACCCTAGCTTTGGCTCTGTCGACTCAATCATTATTATTGTTGTTGTCGTTATTATTATTATTATTATTAGAGAATTCAATTCTTAATGTCTAAGAACTTAGCACCTAAGTCGCCCTTCCGTGTTCTCCTACCTACACAACAGGGTGGTGCCCGACCTTACCTGGGGTTTGGGGCCATCTACATCCTGCTAAAGCAAGATGGGTAAAATTTCTGCTCTTTATATTTTGCTTATGCTAAGCTAATGAATTCGAACTTTATCTTTAAAGCATTGGAGCATTGCCAAATATTTTTACTAATGAAGTAGCATCAGATTTGGATTTAAAAACTTAGGCTGTAGCATCGAGGGTGACAAGTCTGGGGGTAAGGGGACCTTTGGGTGACTGTTGTAGTCAGTAATTCAAGCAAGGAAATATGGCATCCCAAACCAGGTCAGGACTTGTGAGAACGGAGATGAGCAAATGCGAGAAATATTGAGGTAGGAACTACTGGCCTGGGAAAGGGAAAGCTCTGGGGAAGGGAGAGGAGGCACTGAAAATGTTTGATGAGTTTCTGACTTAGGCAAATGATAGTGAGTAGAGCCTTTCGCCAAGAAAGAAAATCAAGAGAACCTAGTTCAGGGAGGAGATTGCTGTTAGTTCTCTCCTCAATGGCTCTGCTTTGCACAATGGGAAGGGGATATCCTTCCTGGAATCATGAATGTGTTTGGCCTTGTTTCAAACTCCAGCAAAAAGAAACCATGAGGATGTTTCCAAGTTACTGAAGTCATTTACAGGCCATCGCTCCTATGCCGCCAGTAGCTCCTCTGGTGGAGGGAGGCCTCTGTTCCCCCAATACAAGCAAGGGAGGGCTTTCTCATGTGATAGTTCTGTCCTTTCTACCAGCAATGACAGCTGGTGGCAATTGTCAGCTCAGCAATACTGGAAGTGAGCTGTCCTCATTTCGCTCCACGCCATGGTGACAAAGAATGACAGGGGCTGTTCTGTGCTGGAGCTGCACTGAAGTAAGCCCTCCTGGACTGAGACCTGACTGGGTCAGAGTGGGCTGACGCTCCTCAGGGACTATTTTATCATCACTTCCGGAGACTTCTCCTTTATTTTCTCCACTTTCAGATCACAACATTTGCATCCAGTTCTCTTCCTGCACTAAATCATCTGCTTGGAATAATTATGTCAAGGATAGTTTGTCAGCTGTGATCAGCACATGTCACTTCCTGAGGTGTCAGAAAAAATATGGAGTCCTCTGTTGTTGGTGTTGATTTTTTGGCTTACACAAGTCTCTTTTTTTAATTGAATTGGTTGAAAGTTTAACATTATCTTCAATGCCAGTTGTGGTTTTTTTTTTTGCCCTGTTAATAGCCAAGGCAATGAAGGCAACTGCTATCTCTGTTAAGCTAATGAGGCGAGAAAAGGGACAGAAGGAGGCCAGTGAGGCCAGTCCTTCATCTCTTGAATTTCTGTTGCCCAGGCAACTTGTCCCCCAACTATAAACAACAGGATTTTGCTTTTCAGTGTTGGTTGCCTGGGTCCTGTGTGAGCAGACCCACTGGCCTCTCCTCTCTGTTTTCTCAGAGTGTGTAGGATGAACTTGAACAGGCATCAAGGCAATTCCAAGCATGGCTTCTCTGTTGTTTCCTTTGCTGTCAATTTAATTTTGTTTAAAAAAGTTGTACAGAATTGAAAGCACAATTTTGCATGTGAGAATACCAGCCCGAAGTATCAAATGTCTACAGTGCCTAGAAAAAGGAAGGTGGATGTGGAAGGGAACATTTTTTTAAAGGGAGTAGAGGGAGGGCAGAACTAAAATTCTGATCTCCAGCGAACACTACTGAGTCCGTAAGAAAAGAAGGGAAAGGGTTTGCAGCCTTGCAGCACTCGCAGTTCAAATAACATCACTGTGCCAAAGTTGGCCTTCCTGATAAATTGTCAGACTTAATCAAAGGACAGGGAAATAGTTGTAATCCACAGAATGGAATTTTTAAAAAGATAGACTAGAATTCAGGACTTCGGTGGAAGGAGAGGAGGGAAACCAAAACCTTAGCCTACAGGAGGAAACCTCTGTCAGCCAGCGTGAGCTTGCTGTTGGTCTTTTAACTAGCCCATCTTTCAGGAGATAATCATGGGTAACATAATTAATTGAGTTTAGTGTTCAAATTCTTTCTCAGTACACACGTGCATGTACATGTGCACACTTGTGTGTGTTGTCTTTTTCACTCACACATTCCAGCATGGCCTGAAGCTGGTCCGCTAGTTTTCAAGAAGTACCGTTACATGGTGGCTAAGAATCTGGACTCTAGAGTCGAGAGGCTGAGAGTAGTGTCCCAGATCCATAAGCTGTTAAAGGATTTGGGGGAAATGATCTCTGAGCCTCAGTGTACTCCTCTGAAAACTAGGCATGATTAAAAGAGCAAGACCATGAAGCCCTCAGGCTGACGCAGGTCACACTCCACCAGCCATGTTGTTGTTATTTGGGGAGACGCCAACAAAGAACGTGGACTTTTCATCTCTGCTGCTCTCCACCTAAAGCACAACACGCACCACCCCGCTGCCTTTGTGTCCTCACGGGAAGTGCTCCCTGTGTCTTTGCCTCTCTGTTTTCTGTTGCTGGCCAGGCACAGAGCCTCTTGCTCCAAGTGTGCTATTTGCCAGGCTGCAAGGAGGGTTCCCCTTGGGACTGTCAGAGACACTAATGAGATCTCCGTTTAACCATGACTGTGAGCTCTCCCGGCAATCAAGGAGAGATGAAACACCTTGCACAACAATTAGCTTTTCACAGCCATTAGCAATTTGTAGTCATTAGCACCGCAGAAACACAGCAAATAACACTCAGAAAGCAAATACCACTGTGAGTTGGAACAGGGCTTCCGAGCAGGAGCAGCGTCAGCTCCAAGAGAGGCAGGGGTGTTAGAACATGAGACCCCTGTTTGTTTGTTTTGTTTTGTTTTGTTTTTTTCAGCAAATGAGATAGGACCCAAAGTGCCTTGCTCCTTCTCATCATATCTTTGAAAATGTCTGCATCAATCCCAATGTTTGTTTCAGCAAAATGTAGATCTTTCAGAAGGAAAGTCCAGAAGATGTGATACATAATAAAGCAATTCTAAATTCCTTCACAGACCAAGAAATCAAAACTGGATTGGAAAGAGTGGTGTGAATAATTGAAATGCAAATTGAATGAAGGCCCAGGGCGGTGCAAAGATTGAGACTCAGAGTCGCTCCTAGCAACACTGCTGAATACTGGAGCCATCTATCTCTCCAACAGTGGGAATTGGTTAAATAATTGTGTTACACCCATTAAGTAAATATAACACGGCCTTTAAAAATAATATCCTGGAATTTACAGGTAGGTTACATTAAAAATGTTGTGAAACAGTAGTAACACGACTTTTTAAAAAATGATACACACCTTTGAAAATATCAGCAGTGGTTGTTCTTGGCTGCTGGGAATGGAAATAGATAGCTTTAAATTTTTATTCTTTAAATGTTAAAATGTGCTGTTCTGTTATGTATTATTTTTCTAAAATAACTATGTATATCTGTATAATCCTTTTGAGTTAGAGAGAAAGGAAGAGGGAAAAAGAGAGCTGAGTGAGAAAATAGGTCCTGAATTGCTAAGTGAATTTAACATAAATGCAAAATTTTAAAGTAAATATTTTATTAAAGCATAACATATATGCAGAAAAAGAGATACAAATAATAAGTACACAGTTCAATGCCTTTTTACAGATTGTATAAACCCATATGCAGAATGAGTCTTAAATGCATGGTGGTTCTGCTTGTGGTTCTACAACCATGAGTTTAGATGGTGATTAGTTATAGTAGGAGGTCAGCTAAGAGGGGTCAGTGATCCAAGCTGGCAAGCTAGAGGTCCATGATGGTAACTCTGGGAGGAAAGGTGGTAAATCCCCATTTATAGATGCAATAATTGAGGCACAGGGAGTCAGAGTAACTTGGATCCCACAGCTACGAAGTGGAGACAGTGAGATTCATTACCAAGCAGCCAGGCTCTGGAATCAGTGCCTCACTAAGAAGAAACAATGGAGCTGGGATAACCAGCGGAAGGTCTGGGCATCCCTAAGAGCTTCATGACTGAACACTGAGAGAAGAGAAAAAGATGCATCAGGAAGGGCAGGAAAGCTAGTGTGTTAGGAAAGAGAGATGGAAAAACCTGTTTCTGGCAATTTCTACAAAAGGCAGACCAGTGGGGAAATTAATATCTGTAAATTTGGTGTCTTTGTGCTTTTATACTCCATGTGGTACTGAAAGGTATGCTTGAGGTTGATGGACCAGGAATACTGGGCACAAAAGTGTCTGCCCTTGTTCAGAGGTCACAAGAGAGAATGGGATCTGATTTGTATCTCCTTTATATTTGCTGGTTTATAGAGAAACAAACATAATCCTATCTGCATAGAAAAGTGACCCTCAAAATCTTCACCCAATTCCCAACTTGTTTTCCCCTTGAAATAACTGTTCTGGGTAATCAATGAAGAGGGTGTACCGTGGGCAAAGGGTGCCTCTGGAGAATGTGGAGTAAATATTGAGGACCATGGATGATGGTAGCAGAAAGTCCTCTCTCAAACCCCCAGGGGAGAACAAAGCTTGGAAATTTTCATGAACACCATTTCATCAAAGACATGTACCCAGGAACTTGGTTTTCCTAATTAACTCAGTGGTAGCCCTGAGGGTGGTATGAATGCTCAGTGATGTGTTAAGAGGACTGGATATGGTACCTTGTAAATACAATCTATTCAGGTTGTAACATCCTATTTCAGCACTGTACGCTTGCTTTGCAAGGATAGTTGTTGTTCATCTCTACACCTCCAATGCACTGCAAAGTGCCTGGTAGCTAAGAAGCGTTAAATAAATGCTTACTAAATGTATAAAACACATGTCCTACATTTTCTAGGGCAATACCAATGTAAATATTCCATTGATTGTGTATGTTAATTTAAATTCAGAAACACCTATCACTAGAAATTTAGGTCTAAATGTGGCTGATGGAAATTGTTGGGAATTCTTAGGTTGTATTTCTCAGCAGTAGCTACAATACCAGTCATTCTTCATAGTCCTCCTGAATCATTCTTTGGTTTCAGTAAAAGTAGGATCAGACAGAAATGATGAAGTCCCTGGCAGTGAGGGAAGCAAGAATTTTATAGAACCTAAAATTCAGTCCTGATTTTCATGCTTCAGCAACTTCAGAAGTTTGTATCAGTTAAATACCTTTTTCAACAGGCATTTATTGAAATCTTACTAAGTACCAAGATTATATTCAATGCTAAGAACACAGAAATCAATAAGACAAGATCCACAGACATGAAATAGATAAATTACAACAGTTGAATAGTTTGTGTCTGAAGATAACTTTGGTTTTAAGTAATAACAACAACAAAGTACAGCTGAAACAATAGAAAATTTTATTTATCTCATAAGTCATGAAAGTCTAGAAGAAAATGGTTCCAGATTTGTTCACCAGTTCAGTGATATTATCAAAAAATGCCATGTTCTTTCTTGTTACTATTTTATTCTTTGCCCTCTGGCTTGTTGCCTCATGGTGACAAAAAGTTGCTGTAGCTCCAAATACCATGTTCTCAGACAATTGCATTCAAGTCAGGCAGAAAAGAACTTGCTGTTTATCTTTGTATTGCATTGGCCAAAAAGTTTGTTTACTTTTTTCCATAAAATAAAAGACACATTCTTTATTTTCACTAATAACTTTATTGATTTGGATATTTGGATTATGTCAGCTCTCTCCTGCATGGTACAATGTTGATTGTTCTCAATTAATGTCTCCATTTGATCACTATCAACTTTAACTAGTCTATCTGACTGTGGAGATTCGTCCAGCAAGAAATATCTGGCATGAAACTTCACAAACCACTTTTGACATGTTCAATCAGTCACAGCACCTTCTGCATATACAGCACAAATCTTTTTTTGCATTTCAGTTGTGTTTTTATGTTTCTTGAAGTAATAAAGCATAATATGCCCAAAAATGTTGCATATTTTCTTCTTTCTTCAATATTAAAATGGTCACAGAAAAATTCACCAATTTTGGTAAGTGTTTTTTAAATTCATGCTGATATGACACCTGTCATAATACAATATAACAAAACTGTTTCAAATAAAGTTAAAGACAACTAAGCACTATTAGAGCCATCTTACATAAAAACCAAAGTTTTGGCCAACCCTATAACAGTGTCAATGTAAGAACATCCAACCATGTAGAGAATTCTTTTAAAAATTTATTTGAGCCGAATAGAAGATAAACCTGGAAGCAAAACCTCAACAGACTGTGACAAATTCTTGCTAGAATGACCATTTGCAGTTTCTTTTATGCATTTCATAGTAAGGAGAGAATATATGAAAGATTAAATAAAAGTGGAAGAAGGCAAGGTGGGGAATTTTTTTAAAAGATTTTACTTATTTATTTTTTAGAGGGGAAGAGAAGGAGAGAAACATCAATGTATGGTTGCCTCTAGTGGGTCCGCTGCTGGGAACTGGCCTGCAACCCAGGCATGTGCCCTGACTGGGAATCAAACCGCAGTTGTTTGGTTTGCAGGCCCTCGCTCAACCCACTGAGCTACACCAGCCAGGGCGCAAGGTGGGGATTGGATTAAGGAGAGTTAACAAGATTACGTTCTCCCTTCAAAGCGTCTGGAAAAGAGAATTATTCTGGCACGACAAAGGTGTGTTTACCTCTGTGCACAAGAACAATGGACAGGGCTTACTTGAGGCAAATATAAACCTTTTACTAAAGAAGTTATATGCCTGGTACGTGCCTAACCACCATGACCTGCCCAGTTAGGAATCTATGATCAGATCACCTTGTGAGGTTACTTTCTACTAAAAGCTCTTTGAATCCCATTTTTCTCCACAACAGGAAACAAAACATCTGAAAAGAACCCATTTGTTCCCATTGGTCAGAAGTGGGTCCTGTGCCTACTTTGAAGTTAATCATGTGAAAAGGGGTGTGGGATTGCCATGCTTGGCAAAGCCAATTACGCTTCATTCTCTCAGGCTGGGGGAAGAGTTCATCTTCCTTGAGTGTGTTGCCACCCCTTAGAAATGGGGATCCTATAACCTGAAGAAGATGTGAAAAGGAGAAGGTAACCAAACATGTTTGCACCTGGATTAAGCAGGGACTGGTGCCAGTCAGTGTACCTATTTTCTTTAATTTGATAACATATCTTCAGCTCCAAATCCCTTCCTAGCATAACAGCAATAGCCCAAGGCTACTAGAAAGCCCTGGCCTTTCCCTGACACTCCCCTGGCCTCGACTGCCCTAGTGCAGACACTAAAATAAGCTGTCAGACTCGGTGCTGGCCCCATCTTTGGGTTCTCATAACCTTAAGTTTTCACAATTTCAACCAACTTTAAAAACCACAGCTTGTCGATGTGGATGAGAATGTGGGATGCTGGAGGGAAAGTGAAAGTCAGGTCAACAAAGGAGACTTGAAGTGGATTTCCTTCCTCAGCAGCTTCTCCTGAATGAGGAGCAGGATGCTTTTCAGGGAGGCCAGCATGGTCCAGCCATAGGGATAGCTAAACGTTTTTTGAAAGGAAGAACAAGTATATTTTTCTCCATGAAGAGCCCTAGGTTCTACTTTCAGGATGTACATAAGAGAGAAATAAAGAGTGGTGTGAGCCTATGGAAGAATGTTAAGAAAGAAACTAGAGGAGAGCTCTATGGAGGGGGTGACTTTGGCAAACACACTGACAGACACTGGTTTTACAAGGCCACAGTTGATATACTACTGCTACATATAACAGTGGGACAGGATGCAATGTGATATGATATGCAATAAGATGTAATATAACATGATGTAATACAATATAACCATACATTAATAATAATGAAAATTTACTGGGCATTCGCTGTGTAGTAGACAGGATACAAAATATTTTCCTGCATGATCACTTATAATCATATTCACAGGATAGGTTCCATGATTACCCAGAGGTTGGTAACTCATCCAAAGCCACTTGGTAGAGTCAGGGTTCCAGGGCTCGGGCTGTCTGCCTGCAGAACACCTGCCCTGCCTCATTGCTGTCATTTGCCTTTCCCCTGCCAGAGTGTTAAAGAATAGTGTGGTGACAAGGCCAGGTGGTGGCAACAGGCAAGAAGACACTGAGAGAATTTAAATGAAAAATAGCTCAATTGGGTTCTGGATTGAGAACAAATGTTCAACTGCCTAAAAAAAAATGAAAGAAATAACATCAAAAAGCTATTTTAATTCTGCCCAAATGTTCTGAGAACAAAATAGTTAATTAAAAAATTTCTGGTTCTATAAAGTTCAGGAGAATAAAGAACAAAAGAGGAAATGCTGCATTGATAGGAACTGGATAAACAAATGAACTTCTTTCTCCAGCACGGAATTCATGCAAATAGAAGCATGAATCATCAAAGTTCCATAATTCCCTGTGTATCTCCACAGCTACTCTCTACCTGTCTAGTTCATTCATATACTCATTAACTCACATACTCACTTTATTCTTTCATTCATTCATCTCTTCACCAAGTCATTTGTCATAAGTTTATTCACTGTCTTCTGCGTAGTGGGTACCAAGAAGGATAATGAAGTCTTAAGAATTTAAAAACATTGTCTATTGCCTTAAATTAGATGGAATTTAATATGGTCACAAGATGTGGTAATTTTCCTTTGCACACACTCTCAGCTCTCAGTTGTCTGTGGATGGTTGCCTGCTGGGGACAGACGTCCTTTAGTCCTCTGGCATGGCACTACCATGCTGTGGGGAGTTGCCTGTCCCAGATTTAGGCCTGAGGGTGGAGGTCTGGAAGATGAGATACTGTGAAGAACAGAGCACACATGGTACGTCCTCTTCCTGTCTGATTGGAGCAAATCCCTCTTCAGAGACCTGCTGTGGAGCTTTGAGATGCCTGTAGGATTTTGAACACATCAAAGCTTCTAGGAACTGGTCAAACCATCTTGGTCTCTTAAGATTTCCCTCCCAGCTACAGAGGGGCACTAGGCTAGAGTAGGCAGGTGCCTTGGGCAGCGTTCGTGCTCCACTCTCACTCAAGAGCTACCCCTGTAGGACTTCTGGCCAAGATGGAGGCATAGCTGGAAACACCGTACCTCCTCTCACAATGAAGATTAAGGACAACAAATATTTACATACAATAACACAACCAGAACACAGAAAATTGAACTACGGAAGTCCGACAACCATTCAACCAGACCAGTAAGAGGGGCAGAGTCGGCAGCCCTTGGAGAGGGAATGCGGCAGGAAAAGGCAGTGGCTGCCAGACCCGAGAGTGCCATGGAGCTTGTAGACCACAGATGCGGGGAGGAGACAAGCAGAGCTCGCAGGGCACACAGGGTGGTTGGCTGACTGGGGACACACATTCACATGCAGATAAACTAGGCAAGAGTGGGCAGTGAGATGGACTGCACAGCCCAGGGCCCCAGAGATGGGAAATAAAGCCTAAAAACACCAATTGAAAAGGTGCCAGGAGAGGCTCCCAGCCTCACAGGAGAGGTCATTAAGGAGACTTGCAGGATCCTGGAGCATGCATAGGCACACCTACCTGGAAACCAGCACCAGGGGGACCAGTTTGCGTGTGGGAGACTGCAGAGAGGACACAAATCCCAGAGAGCTAGGATTAGGCGCCATTGTTCCCTCTCTGACCCCGCCCCCACAGATAGCATCACAACCCTGCAACTAGGTTGCCCCGCCCTGGTAAACTGCGACGGTTACGCGCCGCATACATAACAGGCACCAGCTGACCAAAAATGACTCAAACAGAAGAAAAGCTCACAGCCCCAGAGCCAATACTTTTAAGCAACCAAGAGATAGACAACCTATCAGATGCACAGTTCAAAGCACGGGTGATCAGGATGCTCACAGAACTGGTTGATTTTGGTCGCAAATTAGAT
>PVKM010022935.1:0-21479 GCA_004027735.1 Carollia perspicillata | reverse complement strand
TGGGCCCTGGTTGAAGGGATCATGGGTAATTGGCACAGGGACAATCAAGTAGTGACCTGGCTGGTTCAGGTCTATTCTCATATTGGATAGTTACTTGTTCTTTCTCTCTTGGGATAAAGTTTCTCTCAAATACACGTTCCAGGGCTCGCTGTACTATCTTTGCCATTGGCAACATCTAGTACGGGCTTCCCCACCAATCTCTCACAGCCACTGGGCATTCAGCTTCCATCCCTTCCACTGAGATCTCTTTCCTCTCTCTTATGGCCCCTTGGGGCAGGTTCCCTGCTCCACCCTTGGTGAGAGGAAAACCCTTTTTTCTTTTTCTTTGTTACTAAGCCAGCATGTCTCAGGACCGATGCCGGTCTCCGAGTGATGTCATTAAAGCCCATCTCACCTGGCTTGGGTGGGGAGAAACACACCCTGCCCTCAGAATGGCGGATGCAAAGAGCGATGATGACTCTTGTCGACGTATATTACTGCTTTCATACTCTCAAGGTAGATGTTGCACTATTATAGAAAAAACTAGTTTTATGATCTGTAGGCATGTCCTGTGTAATATTAAGGACAGAAATTTAGGATGTGCTGAGTATTTGACATGCGTTTTCCTTGGCCTCAGCTGATTTTGAAACAGAAAGGACTTCATGTTAAATGTTGCGTGCAGTCTGGCTTACATACTAATCAGTCCCTGCTTTTTTCATTTAACATTGCACTGAGTATTTTTCTGTATTGTGAGGGGAAGGTATAAGTATATTCTATGGCTGTGTAATAATGCATTGTAAGAAAATCTTAAACTATTCCCAGAATATTATCATTTTTCAATGTTAAATATATTTTTAATAATCATTTTAGAATGTAAATCCTTACTTATTTTTACGATGAATTTTTTTAAGTTCAAATTCTTTTTTTATAAATTTTAGTTTTGATTTTTAGAGAGAAGGGGAAGGGAGGGAGAAAGCAAGGGAGCGAAACATTGATGTGAAAGAGAAACATCGATTAGCTGCCTTCCATAAGCACCCCTGCTGGAGACTTAACCTGAGACCCGGCATGTGCTCTGACCAGGAATCGAACCAGAGACATTTCAATTTGCAGGCTGATACACAAGGAACTGAGCCACAACAGCCATAGCAGGATAGATTCTTTGAAATAGAATCACTGGATCAAGGGATATGGCCATTTTAAGGCTTGAAATAATCAGTAAAAGTTTTTAGAATTATTGAAGTGAATTTACATGGCAATCAACTAAATTTGATGATACTCAGTTCACTACACCCTGTCAAATAGTGGATGTTATATTCTATGTTCATTTAACAACCAATTTACTAAACTCTGTTATCAATATTACTATTTTACATTTTTATTTTTACATGTATTTTGTTAATTGGACTGTCAGCTACAAAATAATCACCTTTGTCATTTAGTGGCAGGTGCATGAGACATAACACACATTATTATTTCTCTCCTTCCCTTCCCCCCTCTCTATAAATAAATAAATAAATAAATAAATAAATAAATAAATAAATCTTTAAAAATACACACACACACACACACACACATACACACAATAACATTTCCCATTTCCTGTCTTATTCAGATTTCAAGTGACAGCATTAAGTGAACATGAAGTATGCGAGGGCGATAGAATGAATTTGGATGCCAAATGATAACACAGGCGATCAATGCTTGTACTTTACAACTGAGTATCTGCCTGATTCAGAGAACGATCATCTGGTGAAGCCAGTATCCTCCCTTTAGGTTGTTTTTCTCCATTTTTAATTTTTTTAATTGGTCAATTACAGTTGTCTTCATTTTCCCCCCATTACTCTCCCCTGCCCTGCATCCCACATTCAGTACTCCCACTACCCCACTGTCTTGGTCCATGGGTCCTTTATACATGTTCATTGGTGACCCTTCCCTTTCTTTCCCCTGTTACCCCTCTGCATCCCTTCTGGTTACTGTTAGTTTGTTCTTTATTTCCATGTCTCTGGTTCTATTTTGCTTGCTTGTTTGTTATGTTTTATTTCCACTTATAGGTGAGATCAGTCTTGTTGAGATGTACCAGCCAGCAAAGTGAGAATAATCCACCAACACAATCCTGACTTCCCGATTAGTAAGGAAGGGTTTCAGTTTTAAAGCAGTGGTGTTCACAAAAAAAGGTTCTTCTGTCTCTTTCGCTCACTTTAGGGTTGAATAAAAAAAGTGTCAATGGAAAGATGTGGGGGTATCTAAACTTTTTTAGATCCCATCTCTTAACTGGATGATGGTGTACAACAAATGAATTTTGCTCTGCCACTAAATTGGTCAGGTGCACAGTGTTCCTCAAATGTGGGAAATGGAGTAGAAGAGAGAGGAGACAGAACTCAGGAAAGACGAGCTGGTGGGCAATGTGTGTTCCCACTGTGGGTTCAGTGGAAAACACAACAGGTTGTTGGAGTTTGAGGCACTCTGCTGGTCACATAGCAAAGGGCTTGATGGTGGATCACCTGTGCAGAAAGAGGGAGAGAAAATGGTAAGTCTCAGTGTAGCTATCCTGTGTCAAGAGCAAGATTCCCATAGTATCCTCTGACATACTCAGCAAACATGGCCAACAGGACTGACCAATGTTAGCAGAACAGAAATGACAACCACCCGAGAAGGTTGTGCACGTCTCCTAGGAGACCTAGCCTCTCTCCCCTCTGACTGTGCTGGGAAACACTAATATCCCCAGATATATGTGCCTAAAACAAAACACACTTTCCACATTTTGGGTCGATGAAAAGAAGAATTTTAATCCAATGAGTCTGCAGTCTTAAAATGAGTAGGGCTGAGGCTTAAAGAATTTGTACCACTTGTGTAGTTATAAAAGCTGACAGCAAGGGAAGAGCTCGGTAAGACAGAGCTCAATTTCGAGCATTTTTTGGAATAAAGAAAACAGTTTTATCTTGATAGACAAAGAATTTGTATTTGCCAATAAATCAGTTATATACGTTCTTGATTTATGTTCAGTTTACTTAAGCGTTTCATGTTTGAAAAAGAAGGTAGATGTTTTTAACACGTCAAAGATGTATTCTGTCTCTCCTCCTGGTGCTGCTTTTTACTTCCTCCTTCCCACCCCCTGAAACCTGCCTCCTACCTCAACATGTCACCCGAAGGCTCTCACTAAATCGACAACTACCTCGATATTATGTGTATAAAGTCCTCATGGAATTTGATGTCTTTTCAACATGTTCTGTTGTAACTGTTGACCATTCTCTTTCCTTGACTTGGGAAGTTGCTCAGTCTCTCACTCTAACCCTGACCTTTCCGGCTACTCTTTTCTGTCTGCTTTGCAGTTCATCATCTTTTAGATCACTGCATTTTTGAATTTTAGAAGGTTTGGTTTGGGACCTCTTCGCTCTCTAGTACATGTATGATTTGCCATGGTTGCCATTATCACCCATGGACAGATGATTTAAAAATGTGTTTCACCTACCCAAGCTTCTTTAAATTCAGGATTGGGTGTAATTTTGTTAATGTTTTCCATTTACATCTTTCTTTTTCCATTTATGAGGTGGAACTGAAATTCCTGGGCTTTGTCTTCCAACTCTTTCATGGGATTTTTATTTGGGTAATCCTAACAATTTATTATTTTTGGATTTTTCCCATATTATACCATTATGCACTTATTCATTTTATAAATATATATTTGATTTTATTCTAGGTATAGTATTTCAAATTTTGTGAGGTTTTATTCTATATCCAGAATTGTATTTTCCTCACCTGATTTGGTATCATTTGTTTTATTTTGGGTTGGCCAAAATGTTCATTTGGGTTTTCTTCCATAAGAAGGCTCTAGTAGTGGTCAGTTGTCTTTAACTTCATTTGAAACAGTTTTGTTAGATTGTATTGTGATAGCTGTCCTGTGAGTATATATTTAAAATAAAACTTATCAAAATTGGTAAATTTTTGTGTAGTCATTTTAATATTGAAGATGGAAGAAAATACACAACCTTTTTGGCATATTATGCTGTATTATTTTAAGAAAGGTAAAAAGGCAACTGAAAAGCAAAAAAAAAAGATCTGTGCAGTATATGGAGAAGGTGCTGTGACTGATTGAACATGTCAAAAGTGGTTTGCGAAGTTTTGAGCTGGAGATTTCTTGCTAGACGATGCTCCATGGTTGGGTAGACCAGTTGAAGGTCATACAGATCAAATGGAGACAAGTGAGAACAATCAATGTTATACCACATGGGAGATAGCCAACATACACAAAATATCCAAATCAACAAAAAGTAATTATTGGTGTAAATGAAAAATATGTCTTTTATTTTAAGGAAAAAACTAAATGGGCTTTTTCAGCCAACCAAAATTTAGCTTTTAGATTTGAGTGTTTTTTGGTGGGGTGGGCTTATATCTTTGGCTAGCTCCATGTTAGAATGTAAAGTGCATAAACACATTGTCTGGTTTGACTTATTGGCAGGAGCAAGGCAAAAATGCTGGGGATACTAGCTTTCAGCATTTGGCCGTCTTCGCTCTGGGGCCACATGGTTCACCAGCTGCTGGGAAATCTGTGTGTGTTCATTTCGTCCTCCATATGTTTTTGAAGGGCCAATTTTTTCGTTTTCTTTTTAATTTTGCAACTGCAGAGCAGTTATTTATTAATGCATTTTTCGTTTGTTCAGTAAATCTCTTACAATGAAAAGGTGCTCCTGTACCTATACAGTCCTATTTTCTCCTCATATTTAAGGATTATTTTTATAGTCCCAGGCTAGTGTTACTTTTTACTCATATGCGGGCTTGGTGTTCACTAAGAACAGGGTGTTCCATTTCCTTTTATTCCACCCTGCTGTTGATTAGGTAGTAATGGTTTTCGCAGAATTCAGATGGTGGAAGGCTGATGTTAATATTTCCTACCCAAAATTCTGATATTATGTGCTATTTGTGGGTAATTTTGAAAAGTAGTTCTTTGAGTTGCAGAAGGATTTCCTCCAGATCAGCCATCTAGTATTTCTTAAATAAGGAGCTCAAATTATTCCTGGATTATTTAAATATTCCCATAATACATTTCTCTCTGATGGCTTCCTCATATCCAGGATACAATTTTCCATAATCTTTTTACCTTCCAGTCTTGGATATGTTTTACTTATCAGTTTATACAAACTACTTATTTTCCAAAGTCATTAATATATGATTACAGTACGAAAAATTTAAAAGTTATAAAAAGTTAAAATATATAATGGAGAGAAATGTATTTTTAATTGCATTATATAGTTCAGCCTCTGTAGACTTTGTGAGAACTTAAGTGCTTTATTTTTTAATCATGGTTACAGAATATACTAACTATGCACCTTACTATAGGACAACCATTTTTCTCTTAATTATGTCACTAAAACATTATTCTGTATGTTTTAGATTCCCGACCCTAAAAATAGCCTCCTTTCTCAAAAACATAAGATTTGTAATGTAATGTGATGCATATATAGGCGTATATTTTTAAAAATCAAACAATAGAAGTTTTTTCCCATGGGGCAATATAGATACAAGCTTTTTTGCATGTATATTTCACAGAATACAGATTTGACCTCATATTTAATATTCTGTGCCAAGCAACTCTGTGAACCTAGGCATAGGGAGCCCCAGAAGTTCCCATTTGTGAAGGCTTTAGAGACCCTTTGTGACTATGGCAGCTGAAATTCTCCCGTGTACTTTGAGGCCACCGAGGTATATCCTCCCTACTGTCAATTCTTTTTTCACTGAGGTGTCTATGAGCTCAGAGGACATCTCAAGAAGAATCATAACTCATATTCAATTCACAGATAATGTTATATGGATATAAAATACATTAACAAATACATATAGCATGTATATGTTTATGAGCATGAATATATGTATGCATGCATATTAAATATATAATTAGAAAGTTTTTGGTTGATAGATTAGTAGGTAGAGTGACAGAAAATTTTGTAACTTCCAGTGAATTCTCATGAGAAGCTCATTTTCAAGCAACCCAGTAGTAATCTACACTGAGCTTACTACAATCCCATAAAACTACTAAGCTATTATATAGTAGAAATTCTAGCCTCCGTTTTTGTTAATTATTGCTCTTTTGTTATAATAATGACCTTTGGCAGTTTTTATGGATTGTGGGTGTTTACATTTGCATTTTCCTGTTGTTGAAAATGGTCTCCACTATGGGATATTTGCTCACCCTATGCCTCATTTTGAAAAATTATTGTTCCCAGTCTACAGTGTCTTCTACAGGAGTGGGCCTAGGCACAGAAAAATGTACTGTTTAACCTCACGTCCCTGGCCCCAGCTGCTGGGACCTGTCGTGAACTCTTGCCTTAAAGTGAACTAACCCGTGGGCTGAGCTACTCAAATTTTCTCTCTGGTGAATTTAGTAAAAAGACTCAGAGAAAGTCATCAGATAACAGAGGGTGTGAAACTAGATAGAGTTGGCACCAAAGCAGCTCAAAGCCGTACGGAAAAATAAAGTGACAAAGCGGAAGGAAGCCAGTGTTGAATGGAAGAGGCACCGAGCAGAAGCAGAGGGAAGAACACAGGCGCCAGGCCCCCGCCACACCGTCCTGGTGCCGCTGTGCCCACCCCCGAGCTCTGGGCGCGGCCTCTCCTGAGCGAGGCAGGCTGCTTAGCTGCATTTTGCTTCTACCTGTTTCTGGTCAGGGTCCCTTCCTCGTTTTGTAGGGCTAGCGTTTCCCTCATTACATATATATTTCTAAATTCCTAGTTTTCTAAGTCGGTGCAATTTATTTATGTTAATATGTTCTAAAGACATAAGTAAGAAGACTGAATGCATACAAGGCAAGCGAGGAAGTAAGAAAAGTACATATTTTAAGAAACAGAATGTGTTTCTAGGTAGAACATGTTTATGTCAAATAGCTGACATGCATTAATTAATGTGCTACTGTGCAGTTTCACTACTTCACTACAGATGAAGTGCTGGGAGATGTTACAAAAGTTGCAGATTCAGTATTTGATCATATAATTTCATATAGCTTAATATTTTGAAACTTTAAATAAAACATTTTTAGTCAAAAGTGCTCTAGTGGAGACTGTTTACCATCACTATTGCAAGCGTAAAAGGTCTAGGCATAAACAACCTGTAGTGAGCTGACTCAATACCACTGAACTCTCAGTGGCATTTTTGTGGTTTGAAGCCAAGGCCAACTTATTTAATAGGAATATTAATTGGCTTTGAACATAACTAGTGGGAAATTCTGATTAAGTTACATTTGTCTCAGTAACTGAATTTTGTACTATTAATTTATTTTTCTACATTAAGATAAAACCTATAGTATGTTCACTAGCCACATTTCATAGCAGCCACTTTCTCAATATAACTGTATCTACGTGGGCCCTGATTTTATCTCCAGTAGTATTTCTTCCTTCCTTCTTCACATCTTTCTCTTCCTTTCTCCCACGCTTTCAAAAACAAACATTAGAGTCCTTTTTTTGAATGTTCACTCTGGCTGTTATAATAATGCCGGATTATTAGAAACGTCAACGTTGTTAGATTGGGCATGAGAAATAATGTCAACGATTTGAGAAAATATAAACTGTATTCGGTTTGTGATGGAAGACAATTTGTGGGGCGGCACACACAGAAGAAACGCTGTGTGAACCACTTTGTGTGGTTAAGGTTTGCGCGTGCGAGCTGCGAGTGCTGTTCCAGCCGCGGCTGAAGGTGCGTGTGCCAGACCTGGGCGCCCGGAAACTGTCCCAGAGGAACATCTCTTGCCAGAAGGGAAAGTGAAGACATTGAGGACACCTGAAAACAAAAGGACAAGAAAGCGAAGGAGAATGGGAAAAGTCAGGACATGTATGTCTTGATGTAAAATAACAGCAGCAACTGTATATTGTGCTATTAGTTTAAAAAAATGTTAACAATCAAGGTTCTCGTTTTCTTGATAGTAAAATTATCTGACATATGTCATAGGTGATTTCAGAAATAATTCATGCTTCCTGCTCAGGGGAATGGAAACTGAATCATTTATATATTTTTATGCCCTGGATTTTAGCTGCAGGATTATGACATTAATGAAAAGATTCTGTAAATTAGTTTTGTCCTTGCAATTTTGCACAATCATTTCTATTTAAAACCAAAGTAACTCCAATGGGGAAATGAGCTTTAGTAGCAAATCTTTTTAGTTATGCTACATATTACTGCTTATATTTTCCAAAAAGTGAGTATTTTGGGCATTGCAATAGTTTAGAGTAGAAAACATAATGGCATTTGTGATGGATCACTGTAACATCATATTAAAAATTAATTGAAGTTTTTTGATAAATTTTCGATTATGGCTCACTTGTAGTTTATGAAACATAGTGAAGTTTTTAAGGACATTATACATGAAATATTAAAACCCACAACAGAAGCAAATATTATGATTACTGTTACACATAAATATAATATTGGCATTTTCAGGGTTTTGTGGCCCTGCAATTAATATCTATTGATACAAGGGATTACAAATACGAATTGTCAGAAGACAATAGATAGGCTTATTTCTCTTGTTCAATATTGTATCTATCAATATTAGAATGAATGTTAAAAGCAATCTTTAACAGCAGCATGAAGAGCAAATATGTATGTTTACTTAATAGGAATTGTTTTAGTCTCTGAATTGGGCCTTCAAGCTGGCTAATGAAAATAGAAGAGCTACCCATCCCCCCTCCCCCCTATTTGGCAACCATCAAAATGCACTCAGTATTCAGAAGTACAAATAGGTAGCTGCAGAATTACCTTGGGGATGTAAAGTACAGTATAGGAAATGGAGCAGCCGAAGAACTTTTACCCGTGACCCATGGACATGAACGATGATGGGACTGCCTGAGGGAGTGGGGGGTGCTGGGTGGAGGGGGGTGCAGTGGGAAAAACTGGGACAACTGTAATAGTATAATCAATCATATATAATTTAAAAAATAAAATGAAATAGAATAGATAAAGTTGGCATCTTTTTTCCCCCTCTCTGGTGACTAATTTGTTTTACTCTTTCAGTATGGAAATCTCATTTTAGCATGACATACTTCAGGAATATCAAATGTGTTCCCGTGAGTATAAATACAGAGAGACTAGTAGAGTAAAATTGCACTATTGTTGTAACTGCGTTTCAGGATGTTGCCAGTTTGGGAACACTTGGTGGATTTTTTTTTTCTGTGCCCTGAAAAAAATGGTGTTCGGGGAGTCCATTTTTTAATGTCCTATGAAAGGCAGTAATTGGTGCCCTGTCACTTAACTTAAATCATTATCTTACTTTAATATTTCTGTTACAGTGATGCCTTCCGTTCATTTATTAACCAAATGGAAAATTTGTTTGCGGAGATGAAACGCGTTCATCCTTCATGCGAACAAGTCCCTTGTAGCTCAAGGGCTTTTGTGAGTGGAAGCCTTGAATTTGTGTTGCAGGTCTGCTCTTGTTTCCCCCTAACAATCTGATCAGACTCTGTTAAAGTAGAAGCTAGCCAGAAGTTACAGAAGAGTATTTTGACAATTGTCAGACAGAATGTGATCAGCATTTAAACTCTAGAAGTAGGAACAATAAAATGACCACCTCCTATATAAAGAGATTTATTTTGAATTGTATTTTGTGTGTGTGTCGGGGGTGGGGGTATTAAGAGATGATTTTATCATGCAAGAAAAATCGACTAGGAGCAAATATAAGGAAATTAGAAAAAGGTGGATTGAAGTAAAGATAGCCTTATGAAGATTTCTGTGTTAAAATGGCCAATTGACTTACTAAAAGAAATTATGAGGGAGTGCTTTAAAACATGCTCTTCAGAATGATAGAGAGTGGACTTTCAAGGACATTAAAAGGTGGGAGAGGATTGACTGCTGAATTCAAACTTCTGGGCAGCTCGGTCACGTTTATTTTGTCAGCCTCACCCAGTTGTAATGGAGATTCCAAAGAAAATTCCTGAAAAATATTAAAAATCCCTTTTCTTGCTTCTTACAACATGTAACCAAGAGAATGAGTAAAACCAGTGTTTCTTATTTGTTAAGGGCTGACAGTACCCAGGATAGTGTGCAAACCATTTCCTTTCTTACAGATTTATGTGTGTGTGTTTTGTTGTTGTTTTGATTTAGTTTTAATCAGACATGGTGCGCAGGGGTAATAAAGTCTTCCAGTCTCGCTAGCACAAATTAAAGAACTGTGGCATGGTTTGTCTTCATGAAAATGTCTGCTTAGTTTTGTCTTTTTTTTTACCCTTTTTTTGTTGTGGTGGTGGTTATATCTCATACCAGTCAAAAAGGAGAGAAAGCAATAAAAGTTTCATGGGTTCATTAAAGTTTTACAGACACTACAGTTCCTGGAAAACTCGTTGTTGCTCTAATCCCCTGCAGTAGTTCTGGGTGGGAGGCATCTTAGTCATAAAGAGTGAGGGATTAGGGATGAGGAATGAAAAGGGAAGAGGAGAGGCCAGAGCCAAGTGCTGATATGTTATTTGGACTATATTCAAGGTTCTCATAGCTTTCTGTGCGGTCAAGTGTAACTTGGCTACCACTATCTGGGGAGAAAATAGAGTTGTGGGAATTTAAGCCCTGGCGGTTTGCAGGGGATAATTCGGTGGTAAATGCTTCAGTTAGAAGCACAGTGTTAATGCATATGGAACTGTTAGTTGGCAATTCTGTTTAGGGGTTTGCTGATTTCGGGGAGAGAATTTAATGGATTTAATGCTCAGCCATTCTGGAAATAGAAAGGATTCTTAAATTATTTTTACATAGATAGTAATGTGAAATTTAATGAAGGAAAAAGAGATACAACGTTGGCTAGGGCTTGATGATCGATGGGCTTGACTCTTGATTCTTAACTGAGTCGAAATGTTAATGGTTCTAAGTGTTTGACTTCTCACCAGTGGTCAACCAAGACCTAGTGACTTAACTTGGACTACATCTTTTCACTTTAAATAATTATATGGAGTACATAGAAAGGCTTAATTATAGTCATTATGTAGTTGGATAAAATAAATCTTGACAATCTCTGCCTTTTGATTATCTTTGATGTAGTTATTGACATGGTTGGATTAACATCTGCCTTTTCACTATTCTGCTATTCATAGAATGCAATTAACTCCATTTCCACTGGGAAAATATCTATTCTATCTATTCTCCTTCTCCCAACACCCACATACTGTTTACTCTTCCATTCTTAATTGGTTGTATTTTCCCCACAGCATTGACAAGTGACCAAACTGGTAGTACTCACCCGACTCATTTAAGGGAGTAAATTAGCTCTTGATCAATACCTTGAAGAGAGTTCCAGAAGTTTCCATATTTTAACTGGAATGAAAATGAGACCCAGTGTGGCAGGTTGCATCTCCTAAATGTTTGTGCCTATGTGTATGTTTTCCTACATGCGTGTGGGCACACACATGCATGAACCCACACATGCACATAGAGAACTCATCCCATGTGCTTTTCTTATGATGTGATTGACAGCCCCTTCCCGCCATGAAGAGATGGGGTCTGTTTGCTTTCCCCTTGAATAGAGTGAGGCTTGTGATTATCAGGCCAGTAGAGCATGGCAGAATTGATATTCTGTGTTCTGAATTTTCCCGATGGTGTGCTTTGGCATGAAAATCTGCTATGGCTCATTATGGCCGCAGGTGTCCAGCCTGCAGCCTGCAGGCCACGTGCGGCCCAGGATGGCTCTGAATGTGGCTCAACGCAAAATCCTCAATTTACTTAAAACTTTTTTGTTTGCTCATCAGTTTTCATTTGTGTCCATGTATTCAATGTGTACCCCAAGACAATTCCTACTCCAGTGTGGCCCAGAGACACCGAAAGTTTGGGCATCCTGGTCAGCTAGAGTCTTTCCGTTTGGAAGCTCATGTACGTCAGGTGTTGGATATTTTCCTGAGTTGTTTCTTTGATAATTTATCCTCCAATCCCCTCCCCAGTTCTGTGACCTCTGTTTTTTTTTTCTGGAACCTTTTAAAATTTGGGTTTGGGAGCTTTGATCTGTCTTTTTAATTTATCGTATTTTCTGCACTGTTTTCTCTGTCTCTGTATTTTCTTCTCTTTCCTGAGCCTTTCATTTTTTTCATTAGCAGTATTAAAGCTGCCTATAATCTCACAGCCCAACTAATGATGGACATTATGTGGGTCCAATTTTTGCCTGTGTATGACTAAAATGATATATTTTTATTATTTTAATGTTTATATATCTAATTATTTATGTGTTTGAAAAGCTCTTACTATGACTGGCCTTTGAAATTTTTTCCCTTGTAAAGTGTCTATTCCAATTTCCCTCCACCTCTTTTCTTTTGGGATCCTTTTTAAAAAAATATTTTATTTACTTATTTTTAGAGAGAGGGGAAGGGAAGGAGAAAGAGAGGGAGAGAAACATCAATGTGTGGTTGCCTCTCATGCACCCCCTACTGGGGGCACAGCTTGGCTTACAACCCAGACACGTGCCCTGACTGGGAATCGAACTGGTGACCCTTTGGTTTACAGGCCAGCGCTCGATCCACTGAGCCACACCAGCCAGGGCTTGGGATCCTTTTTTTGATTGTGCTGCTCATAAATTTCAGGAGTTTCTTTCATCCTTAGGCACTCTTGTTGACTTTAGACACTGCGTATAATTTATTCTAATCTTTTGTTTATTAGTTAATTTCTCCATAACCACCTTTGTTTAAAAACCATGATTTTATGTAATTAAATGTGTCAGTGTATTTCTCCCACTCTAGACTTTTGAAGTTTACTCAAGAATCAGAGTGTGTCTCAAGGATAGTCTCCTATAGAATTGGCTGCTGTGAGTATGCTGATCACTGTGTGCCAGGGTATTTTCCTGTTTCATGGACTATTAGTTTCATCATTTTTTCTTGCCCATCTGGAGTTCACCTTGGCGTTTTGTTTAGTTAGGGATCTGGCTTTTTTTCCTTGATATAGTGAGGTAAGTTTTCCAACCACAGTGGCCAGAACAGTATATTCTTTCCTCATTGACTTGTAATAACATCATTACATACATTTTGTGTTCATATGTGTGTAGATAGATGTATTTATTTTCTTTTTTGGCTGTTGTTCCATTTTTTAAGCCCCCATACTATTCCTTTTGCAATTATGGCTTTATAATAGAGTAACATTCCCTTTAATAAGCAACAGGAAAAGAATTATTTAATTGTAAAACCTGCTTTTAACATGAAGCCTTTGAGAGTTTTACCTAGGAACATTTTAGAGGAATAATATTTTATGAGTTATTTTATATATGTTTAAGAAAGAGAACAAATTAAACTGAAGTCACTGAAAAGTAATTTTCTATGACTTGCTTAAATTAAAACATGTCCTAATTTCTGAAACTTCCACCCTTGGTTGACTTTTATACGTAGCACTACCCTGTTAGTTTTGACTGCTCATTTTCTGCTTCACATATTGGCAACTTATATTGCCCCATTAAAATGTCTATCTTCAGAGTCTCATTCTGATACTTGTATTCTATTCTATATTTATATTTCATATTTAAATGTAACTTATATAAATTGGTCCAAACCAACTAATTAAGAAGTTCTACATTAATTCCTTTCCTCCTGCCTTATTTTCTGTAGTTCGTCTTCCCCCTCCAGCAAAAGCAAGACACTTAGCATTCCATGAAGACATATTTGCCTTCCTTCTGTCTGAAATGCCCATCTCTATCACCGCTTCCTCAGCCTCAGCCTCTTTAGAGTGCAACCACCTTCTAAATTCAACCTAAGCATCTCCATTTCTTGGAAGGTCTTCCTGAGTATGCTTGGTACAACTCTATAATACTTGTTATACCTTCTCGTATGAGATTTTCCTTGCTAGCTTTATATGAGACATACTTTATGTCTCTCAGACCATCTAAACCAGTGAAAAGAAGAAAAATGTTGGTCTAACTCCACTTCTTTGTGGTCTGAAAAGGAACAAACCTCCATGTTGTATGGGAAAGTGGGGATAAACGTAGACAATTTAAATTATTCTTACTCACAGCTGTGATGAAGTTCAGGTTGCTAAAGCCAAGTTTTAGAATAAAAACAAGGGCTGCATATTCATGAAAGGGCCACATGCAAAGTTGTTCCTTTCAGAAACCAGGTGATGTAGCCAAACAGTGAAGTATCAGTAAGCCTGTGTTCATGTTGGCCACATGGAGTGAACCTAAAGTCTCGGGGTTCCACTGCAGATGGGAATACCAGAAATAAGTCCAAACATACCCAGATTATGTAGATGGTATGGATAACAGAGTTGGAGAAGAAAAACATCCAAATTTGGCCTGGAGAAAATATAAAGCAGAGGCAAGTCATGGGTCTGTACCTTGTCTCAGGCAATAAACAGGAGAAACAGAAGAGATCTGCCTTTTCCAATTCTTTTATCTTCAGAATTCAAATGTCGGGTTTTCCTGAAGTCATTTGGCTGAAATGTGTAGTGCCTTACTGGCCACACACTACATATGTTCATAGCGGTACTGATGTTTCAATGGATTGATCAGTATTATACATTCGTAAACTAGGTGTTTATTCATGAGGCTATTCAAGGACATCTGTCCATCCATAGAGTATCACCTCCCTGAACACACATGCATACACGCACACACAAACCCACACCTGCACAGTGACCAGCTTTATGGATATGGTTGCTCCCTGAGCTGGTGGAGAAGATGGACTGAGAAGGAAGAGGCATCTAAATCTTTCATTCCACTTCATTCGTTTCTAGGCTGGGGCTTCTCCAGTGCTCTGGCTATTCCTGTGAGCTCCATGAAATCATACTTACCAATCTAGAACATTCTTTCCAACATTGTGGTTAGAGGTGAAATCAGTAGCTTATACACTAGCAGAACTATGCTACTTTAGAATTCTTGAGAATGGCTGTGGACTTGACTTTTTGTCTGTTTCCCATATTGCTGTATCATGAACTTCATCTCTGTGGTTGACTGAGACACCTTGTCATGTGGAGTTTCTCTGGCTGAGCTGACAGAGAGGATTGCCATGTGTCTTGCTCTGGTCTGGGTGCACTGGGACCCAAATTCTGTTACTTTTGCTAAATTTTTAGGCTAAGCCCTACCCAAGTCCATCTCAATGTCAATCTTCAGATACTAGATGTCTCACTTTTATTTTACTATATTGTTTAATATCCTCTGGTTCTCTTACTTTTTATATTATATACTATGTGGAGATTATATCTGATTACTTCAATATTTGCTAAGATATTGTATATAATAACCCCACAATGTAGCTGATTTTTTTGTAATATTGAAGAACTGTTCTGAAAAATTAGTAGCTCTCCCTACATTCTTGCACCTTTATCTTAGCTGTTAATGATAGCTAACAGGGCATCTGTTTTCTCGAGTTAACACAAAGCTTCTGTGTAGCTTATAATCATTAGCTGACTTGACAACTGTGCCCCCTGGGGCTCCAGATCTCCCCTTGCTGTTTATTCATGGAGATTTAAAGGCTTTATATTTACAAGTAGTTTTTATTTGATAATGTCTGCAAATTCTAAGTACTTCATTAAAAAAAACATGAAATGGGTAAAAAGATAAATAGTTGTGTACTCTCACCGATGAGCCATAACCACGTTGAAGGGAATGTATTTACCTTGTGTGATTATGAATGTGTGTGTGTGTGTGTGTGTGTGTGTGTGTGTGTGTGTGTGCATTTCACAGAGAGGATTTCCTCAGGAGAGAGGAAACAGGTCTGTGTATTCCGTCTATGATTGAAATGTTTTTACCTTACCTATCAGATCTTCAGGTCACTTTGTGTTTGTCACACAGATTGCCAAGGTTTAAGGTTACAGAGTTGTGAACTAGGTCATCCAGTTACCCATTTTCCCTTATTTGGGGAGCACAGACAAAAGTCTTGGCTTGCTGTGAGAATGGGCTTCTGGAAGCTGCTCAATCTCTTGCAAAATTGGGTGGTCCACTTAGTTGCAATGTAAACTAGGTTTTCAAACATCAAGAAAGAAACCCAAACTAAATCCAACTTAAAATGCATTTTCTCATCAAAGACCTAAGCAATTTAGTACAGAGACCAGGCTGCCGAAGTTCAACAACAAACGATCTGATAGCAACGAGGGAAGACGTGGGACTGTGGCCCTGAGGGCAAGCTGGCCCTGGGTTGAAGTTGGTCATGAGACATAGAATGGATGGCAGTGGGGCCTGAAGTGACTCTGAAGTCAGGAGATGACCTGGTCCCTGCCAGCATGGTGTGATGATGGCATTCCCTCGGGCATAAAAGACAGGTTCATAGTGCCGTGTCCTCGGTATTTATCTCTGGACCCCTAACATGGCTTGTTCATAGAGGCTGAGTCACAAATCAACTGCAACATGTAAGGCAGCTGGCTTTGTTTATGCTGGTACCTGCCCTCCTTGGATTTCTTCGGTTCATACCTGAGTTTGAGAAACATCATTCTTCATCTGTGCTGATCGGGGGTGTGCTCCTGAAGGGCAATGGGGGGAGGAAACTTGTGCTTAGGACCGGTGTCTTCTAAATAATCGCTCCCTTAAACAAAACACGTTCAATTATAATATCATAGACATTCTAACTTTTAGCTCTGATTCACTTATTCACCAAAAAATTTTTGAACACTTTTCTAGTACAAGAACTAGAATATTTAATATTCCATTGTACTTGTTCACGAGAGAGATTTTCTTCACTGGGGGCATTTTGTAAAACAACAATGAAGTAAAAAAAAAAAGATTGTGTACTCTAAATTTTCTCCATTGTTAGCTTTTGTCCTTGAAAGTGGGTTCCCCGCACCTGAGCTTCTTTTCCTTTTCATCCTGATTTCTTCTTTCACTGGTGATGGAGCATCTCGGTGTGTGTTCCTGGGCCTCTGCGGCTCACCGTCTCAGCTTTATCACAGCGCAGAGAGTGTAAATTACCTTCCCTTCCCCAATCTCAGTGGCACCGCTGTGCTCTCCAGCATCCGTCTCCCTGCCCTGGCCTGCAGTTGACAATTTCACAGCACTTCTGTCTCACCCGGGTGCCGATCAGATTTGCTTCCCTCTCCCCTTCATCCTGTGTCTTCTGTGTAATTATTAAATGCTGTTCTTTTCCTACTGAGCAACTTTAAAGTTAGACAGCTTATGTCTTCTGGACAAATTTTTTGAAGTGTTTAGTTTTTTCAAAAGATAGCATTGATGTGATTCTTTTAACCTGGAACATTCAAACTTTGGGGTACACAGTTCATATCTGTGTTTGGGGTCAGGTAATCTTTTACTCTACCATAGCTCCTGAAGGAAATGAGATGTTAGTTTCTCAAGGAGAATCTGTGGGTTATTGCCAGGTATACAACACAAAGCAGAAATATGGAGGAGAAACTTGGTACCTAGAATGTTAAGTTAAAAATGTGGTTAACATAGGAAATGCTTCCCTCTTTTTGCTGCTAGTTAGTGAGCAGCTTTTATTAATGCAACCATGTAAGAACACTCTAGATGTAATATGTTAGAAGTTTTTTCCAGATTTCTAACTCTTCCCAGGGGTATGTATATATTTCACTAAAAAGGCATTGAATGGTTTATTCTTATAACTCACATGTAGCAAATGCACAACTTTTCGAAGTCCCTGCGACCATTGAGTAAAGATTAGTGGAAGTAAAGATCTTTGAGATTTATCTTCATCTTTTGATCATTTTTACTTTGCCTTATTTTTGTGAATTTTTTCATTGTTGTGAACTGAGCACAGTCTGGCACAGATAATTTGAGACAGAAACACTTGGGTTAAAAATCTAGTTTTAAGATTCAGTACCTGAGTCTATAACTGAGTAGTTAGGGCAAGTCAGTTGGGTTCCTAAAACTTGTTTTCTTTTGTCTAAAAATGGGATATAACACCTCCTCCTTTATACTTGAAAGACTCAAAATGGAGTATACACTGAATTCAGACACATACACATTAATTTTATATAAATTATTACTAAGTTCCAAGTGTAAGCCAACTATATCCTATGGTATTTAACTGAAGAAACAGTAATTATTTTTTCTAAGCCCTGAAAGAAATCTGCTATATTACTTAATTGAGGTTTAGTATGTCAATCTCCAATGGAAGTTTTTCCTGATGGATTCTCATTGTCCTGGCTTTTAAAACATTATTTTTACTTCATGCTCTCATTGTGTGCCTTTCACATTGGACCCTAACCACTGTACACTATTAAACATTAACAATAGTGCACCAGGCTGGGAGTCAAACTATATTAAATGATATAAAGTTTTGTGTTAATAGGAACGGGCATGAGATAAGCTGAGAATGCGGAGGAGCAATAACTACATGGGCAGCTCTGATAGACAGAGATGCCCAAGGCAGGGAGCAAGGGAAAAGGGCCTGACATAAGGATCGGTAAGGCTTACAGTTCAATAGGAGAAGAAAGGCAGTGTGAGCAGAAAGAACAGCTCACGGAAACACAGGATGGTCTGGAAGGGCTGGTCTCGTTTGGGGACTGGTAAATAATTCGTTGTAGCTGAAGTCGACCCACGTGAAAGACTGGGAAAAGTAAATCTGGGAATTTGGAGCAAAATGATGATTAGCTTTTTTATGCTTAAGGAATTTCAAATTCATACTATGGGGAAAGACTGGATAATTTCAAGAAGTATTAGAAACATGTGCGTAAGGAATCTTTTCACGAAAAGAGAATAAAAACTGGAAAGCACTGAGAGTCTTAGATGTTGTAGATGCTAAAATGAGAAATGGATCGAACTAAAGCAGCAGCTGTGAGATGAGACAAGGGAGTGAATGTGATAAAGACACATATTTTCCTCAAATGGAAATATATCCATATGTCATGAGTGGGGAGTGCAGAGGCACTTGGTATAATGAGAGATGTTATTAACAGGAGTGCTTTGTATGTATGAAGGAATGTAGAATCAGAGAAAGACACAGAGATGAGACACTTAAAACGATATTACTGAGGTATGGGGGTATGGGAAAGAATGAAGCCAAGAACAGCCTTGACCACTAGGGCAGTGGAGGAAGTTCTGAGAGACAGGAGCACTTGCTAGAAATCTTTCAGTGAAAACTTTTGCTTCCGCCTTAATCCCCAAACCTGTATGTTGGAAATCTGAACAGTGGAACAGGAGTACTGACAAATCTCAAGGCTAAATAAGAAAAATGATGGGAAGCAGCCAGAGTAACTGGCTTCCCTATGCCTTTCATTCATTAAATTGACTGTATAGCCTGAGAGTGATGAAGGTGTGATTGCATATAATTAATTAGCAGCAATATTTCTAGGTTAAATGAACCTAAATCTAACTGCAGAAAAGGCACACAGAGCTCACTTAGTTTTTTTTTTTAACTCAATACAGACTTTTTGAGCTTCATGAAGAAAAGAATAGTAAATCCAATGTCAGAGAATACAATATATCCAAGATCTTAAATGTGAGTCCTGGGTGCATGGGTTCACTGGGTCATTAGGCATTGTCATGCAGGTAAAGGCTTATTAAGAGAGTATTAGATTCTTCTGTCTCTCTATAAAATTTGAGTGTGAATGTGAATTAGCCTAAAGAATTTTGTACCCAGATAGTACCAGAGAGAAAAGAGAGAAATAGCAGATATTGTTTTGCCCTTAGCTCTGTAATCGGGAGATATAAAAATATTTCTAATTTGTGGTGTATGAGCTCATTGCAGCCACCTCTGTCTCTTTCATTAGTATTTGTGAGTATGTTAAACTATGACAATTGGTTTTCAATATAGAAAACTAGACTGACTTGCATGCAGCACTCACCATGCAAACCCATGACTTGAAGAGGTAGACTATTGACAGCCAGAATAGGAAAAGCCAGAAGGTGGACAAGTCACAAATGTTGGTACTAAAACTCTCCTGTGTTGCTGATGACAGTGTTAAATGGTACATTTTGGAAAACTACTCAACAATGTCTTATACAATTAAACACATATATATTTTGTCATGCAATAATTCCACAACTATGTATGTATACAAGAGAAATGAAAACATGTATCCACAAACAATTGCACAAAAAATTTCATAGAATGCTTATTTATAACAGCCCAAAACTACAACAAGCCAAATTTCCATCAGTAGGAGAATGGATAAATGAATATTATTTAACAATGAAAGAAGAAACAGCACTGGTATGTGTAACAATAAGAGTCAATTTCAAAGATAGTAAGTAAATGAAGCTAGACTGAAATTACTACATTGCATTTTATGCTCCTTATACAAAACTTTTTAAAGGCATAATCAGTCTGTAAGGATAGAAATTAAAACAGTGATCTTTTGTGGAGAGGCAAGAAAGGGGCACAAAAGGAATTCCTGGTGATAGAGAATTGTCTGTGTCTTGTTTAGGGATTTGAGTTTTTGATTGTATCAATTGCAAACATATTTTTAATTTGTATGCTTAAGTTCTTTGCATTTTATCATATAGGCATTTTACCTAAAAAAAAAAAAAAAACAAGAAAATAATATGGTATCAGCCTCCAAGGCAGGAGTCAAAATAAACTCAAAAAACATAAAAACATTTAGAGATATTTCATTATATTATATATTTCTGGTATTAACCCTCTTTAAAATTTTACGCAGATATAATTGGTTAAGAGGAAAGGGTTATTATAGGTCCTCAGGCCTTGGAATAGTGAAATAAATGTGTCTCAATATCTATGAATAAAAGTCACACCTTGAAAGTTACCCAAGATTGAAGCATAAACGAGGATATCCAGGATAAGGAGAATTGTCCCAAATACAGTGATAGCTTTGGAAAATGTTAGTGACGAGAAAAGAATCCAATTCCAGGGCATATTGGGAAGGAAGCAGGCCTGCATGAAACAGCAGCAGAAGCTCTGGTATCCTCATGGAGCATGCGTGACCACCTCTGTCATCTCATTTGTCCAGCTGGACTTTTACATAAAAATGATGATGTGTAATTAGAGTATGGAGAACAGAAATCTCAGAATATGGGGTGGAGCAGTTTTTGGCAAAATCGTGCAGTTTCCTGTATCACATTCTAACCACTCCGTCCCATGTCCCCATCAGCTAGGTGGCGCCCCTGGGACTTTTCCTCATCACCTAGCTCTTCTTATCCCATCTTCAAAGCTCCTCATCCATCTTGAAGTGTCAAATTGGAAGATGGCTCCAAATAAACACAAAAAAAGAACTAGAAATTGGTGTCAGATCGCTGTTATCTTTCCTGTCAATCACAGTAAGCCAGTAGCCACTGCCTCACGTGTAGTATCGGAAAGGACCTGAAGTCTTATCCAGGCTCAGACAGAAAGAATATCATGATCGATCAGGAATAAGTGATCAGCAATAGCTACAAAGGGGATGTAGATGACATTGAAAATAGAGATCCCAGCGTAGAAGGCATCTCAGCTTAAAGCTGTGCATTTTTTAACAGAAGGTTTCTAGAGCGATGGCTTTTGCAAAGGCCCTCATCACTGCCTGGGATAATGAGAAACGCTGTTCACCAGATGGACTTTTCCACATCCAGCAACATTCTGCAAATCACTCTACTGTTTATAATAGTTGTAATCAAACTGTTGGCCTCAGCCTATGAGGGGATCATGAAATCCATTTAGCAGGGTGCAGCTACCATATTGTAAGGAGTAGA
>PVKM010022934.1:0-21499 GCA_004027735.1 Carollia perspicillata | reverse complement strand
CAATCTCCATCTCCTAGAAGAATGGGTTCTCCTGTCCTTCCCTCTGCATGGTGGCCCCAGTGCCGCGTCCTGTGGAAGCTCTCCTGCTATGAAGGACTTTTCCTGTATTCAAACCTGTCAGGATTAAACAAATAAAGCTTGTGTGTATTACAGCTACCTCATGGTCACATTGTCATATCTTTTTCTTTTATCAGTCCTAAAATTCTCAAACTCATGTCCTTCAAGAAAAAGTTTCCTCTTTTTCTTCTGCATTTTTTTGTACAAACAGTGGTTGACAAACTATGACCAAATCTGTCACACTGCTTGTTTTGTACAAAATGAAATCCAAGATTCATTTTTATGTTTTAAATACTTGAAAAGTATTAAAATAAGAATAGTCTGTGACCTGTGAAAACTAATTTAAATTGCGCTGTTTGTAAATAAAGTTTTATTGGAAAACAGCCACACTCATTTATTTACATAATTGTCTATGACTGTTGTCATGATATAATGGCAGAGTTGAGTAGCTGTGAAAGAGAGAACATAAGTCCTGTAATGGCTACAGTATATTATCTTGCCTTTTGCAGAAAAAAAGTTTACTGAACTCAAGTAAAACAAGGTGGTTTGTGGGTCACCACTTTTTTGTTACCCGATGCATGTAATTTCTATAGTAAAATAAGAACTACACTGCATATCTTTGTGTACATTTTTCTTAAGAGACATAAAGTGCCATCTAAAAATTCTCAAAGAAAAGTAGTGTGCAGTTTTCAATTTGATAAAAATTTGTTAATCTTTCTTAAAGCCTGTTATAAGAAAGCCTAAAAGCAAGCCTTGACAAAATCACAGTGATCTGCCAGTAATTTCACCATCTGCCAGACACAATTCAACACCAAGGAAAAGAGCATAATGCAAATCTATAATGTATAATTCATGATGTCTCACATAAAGTAAGAAAATATATTAGAAATGTGAGAAGCTAGAAAATAGGATGCATATTCAAGAGAATACAATTGTCAACAGGAGACCCTGATGAACCAACTGTTGGAATTAACAGAAAAAACATTATAATAACTGTTAAAATATGTTAAATGGTCTGGTAATAAAGCTATAAATGTTGGGGTAATTTAAGCAGGAAAATAAAACCCCTATGGAAGAAACATATGATTATTCTAGAATTGAAATACTCATATAATGAGAATGGTTTGTGAGACATTGATACAACTTGGCAGCCAAGGAGAATGGTCTGGAATGCACATGTGTGAACAATGATGACTTCACTGTATTAGTCAGCATGGTCATTAGACACTGTTGAGTGAGCATATGTACTGTGTGGCTATCGTATTCAAAATGAGTGAGTAGAGCAAAGAATCTGCTTCAAATTTTGTGTTAAACTTAAGCATCCCTCCACGGAAATGATTCAGATTGTTCAGAAGACTTTTAGGGGCAATGTAATGAGTGCAGTACGAATAAAAGTGTGCCACAAATAGATCAAAGATGGTTGAGAATCTGTTCAAAGTGATCCATATTCTGGAAGGCCTGCAACAAGCAGAACACCTGACATTGCTGAATTTGTCCAGGCTGCAATCAACAAAGACTGGTGACTGACAGTGCAAGAAGTAGAAGCTGATCTGGGGATTCCAAAAACTACTGCGTCCAAGATTTCGATGCAGGATTATGGCATGAAATGTGTCGTGGCAAAATTTGTTCCATGGTTTCTGCTACCAGAGCAGGAGGAGCATTGTACTGCAGTTACTGATTATTTGATTCAAACCACAACCAACAGACCAGATTTCCTCAAGAAGGTCATGACCAGAGACAAATTGTGGCTCTATGGCTATGATCCGGAAACGAAGTCCCAGTAGTCCTAATGGAAGTCACCTGGTTCTACATGCCAAAGGAGGCGTGGCAAAGCCGCAGCAAGATCAAGATCATATTAGCTGTGTTTTTGATTGGGAAGGAGTTGTCCATCACAAGTATGCTCCTTCAGGCCAAGCAACTAATAAGTTCGAGAGCTACCTCAGTGTTCTTCATCAGTTGAGAGATACAATAGGATGGAAATGGCCACAGGTATGGGCAATTGGTGATTAGAGCTTCTTGCATTATGTTTCATGCAGAGTTTTTTGGTGAAACATCAAATCAACTGGTGACTCAGTTTCCTTACAGCCCCATTTTGTTGCCCTATGGCTTCTGACTTTTCCCAAAACTAAAATCACCTTTAAAAGGGAAGAGATTTCAGACCATGGATGAGGTTTGGAAAGTACAATGGGGAAGCTGATGGCGATTCCAACAAAGGTTTTTGCAGAGTGTTTTCAACAGTGGAAGAGATACTGGTAGAACTGTGTGAGGTCCCATGGTCCTTGTTCTATGTACAATGCTTCTTGTATTTTGTGTTTTCTTTAATAAATGTCTCTATTTTTCATTGAAGTGCTTAATCACAGACAAGTCAGCAGAATAATTGATTGTGAACTCATGAAAGGGGAATGTAACTTATTCAAGTTGAAGTATAGAGTGAAAATTAAAACAAATTAAAATTTAAAAAGAAGCCTGTGACATGTAAGAAAATATCTAATGGCCTAACATACAAGGAATTGGAGTACCAGAAAGAGAGTCTAGAGGGACTGTGCACAGGAAATGTCTGAAGAAACAATGACTCTTTTTTTTTTTTTTTTTTTTACTAAAATAGGATAAAGATTTCCCTGGCTGGTGTGACTCAGTGGTTTAGTGCCAGCCTGTGAACCAAAGGGTTGCTGGTTTGATTCCCAGCATAGAGCACATGCTTGGGTTGTGGGCTAGGCCCCCGGGGGGGGGGGGCATGTGAGAGGCAACTACACATTGATGTTTCTCTCCCTCTTTCTCTCTCTCTAAAAAAATAAATAAATAAAATATTTTTAAAAATAAATAAAATAGGAGAGAGACAACAATGTAAGGATCCACAAGGCTCAACAAAACCTAAGCCAGATAAATAAAATGAAGCCTATACCTCAGCATATCATAGCCAATCTAATGACAAAGAGATAATTTTTTAAAAGAAGAAAACATCAAAGTGATAACAAGAAACAAAGGCCCATTCTATTGAGGGGAAAATAATTAGAATGCTAGCTGATATCTTACTAGAAAAAAAAGTTGGAACACCAAGACAATGCACTGTTGTAATTAAAGTACTAAAAGAAAAAGAGCTAAACCTAGAATTCTATACTGAGTGAAAATAAGCTTCAATAATAAAGACGAAATAAAGACATTTTTAAAAACTGTGAAAAACTAAGGACAACATGGTAATAACATCTAGAGTAATCTATTAAAATTAATAAAAGTATG
This sequence comes from Carollia perspicillata, assembly GCA_004027735.1. Taxonomy (NCBI): domain Eukaryota; kingdom Metazoa; phylum Chordata; class Mammalia; order Chiroptera; family Phyllostomidae; genus Carollia; species Carollia perspicillata. Next base: position 18,205 of record PVKM010022934.1, on the reverse strand, counting down.
CAGCTAAAATATTATTAGCAATATTAAAAGTTTATAAAAATTTGATTAATTCAAAAGAAAAAAGAAAAATACATATACAAAAAAGAACAGAAATAAATAACAATCTTACTAATAAACCAAAACTTTTTGGACTAACCCCTCCAATTAAATTAAATAAGACTATATGAACAAGAAACTGAAATGTTCTCTATTTATAACAGAGAACAAAGTGTACCATACTCATGAGGAAGAAGTTGTAGCTATATTACTATAAAACAAAGTAGACTTCAGATGATAAGTATTACTAAAGAAGTATTTCCTGGTGAAAAGGAGGATGATTTATAAAGAAGAAATAACAATCTAAACTGTGTATAACCAATAAATAGTTTCAAAGTACATAAAGCAAATATTGACAAAACTATATTTCCAAAATCATAATTGGAGATTTCAGTGCTTCTTTTATTTTAAAAATATATTTTTATTTATTTTTAGAGGGGAAGGGAAGGAGAAAGAGTGGGAGAGAAATATCAATGTATGGTTGCCTCTCAAGTGTCTCTTACTGGGGACCTAGCCTGCAACCCAGGCATGTGCCCTGACTGGGAATCAAACCGGTGACCCTTTGCTTCACAGGCCTGTGCTCAATCCACTGAGTAACACCATCCAGGGCCAGTGCTTCTTTTTTTTTAACCAAAGGAAATATAAGACAAAACATGAGTAAGAACATAAAATGTAACATGAACCGAAGTATTAACTACATTGACCAACTTCACATTTATATAACAATATGCCCAATAAATTAAAATGTATATTATTTTAATGTATATATGGAATTTTTATCCAAATAGGCCATATGTTGTATCATTAAAAAGCTTCAATAAACTCAAAGTAATTGCACTCATACATAGTAATACTTTAACAATAATAAATCTTCACTAAGATTCAATAAAGAAAATAGTACATAACTAAATATCCTATGGATAAAATAAAAAATCCATAATGAACATTAGAGATATTTTAAACTAAACATTAATAAAAACACAACATATCAAATAATGTTGGATGAATTTAAAATAGTGTGGAGAAAAATATAGACTCTAAATGTATATATCACAAGAGGATATATTTAAATCAATGAATTTAGCATTCACTTCAAAAGAGCAAATTAAAGTTAAAATTGCAAAAGGAACAGAAAGTGAAAATATACTTATTTTGCTTTTTTAGTATTATTGAGATATAATTGACATATGTCTGTTATCTTTTTATTGAGCATTTCTTTTTCTGTGTAAGCTTTTAATTGATATAATCCCATTTGTTTATTTTTGCTTATTTTTGCCAGGAAGGACCCATGCAGATGGGCAAAACTGCTAGTACCACTACAAAGAGAAATATGGTCTACCAAGATCTGAGCATTGGTTATTTTAACCCCCACCACTTTCTGTCTCAATTTGATCTCTAATAGTCAAGCCCCTCAGATTGTCTCTGTGATCTCTCTTAGTCATGTGTGACCCAAGATAGCCGCCTGGGACATGTCTGGCTATACTGGGGAAGCTGGATGTCCCACTTGGCCTCTCTTTTGCCCACTAAGGAAACCTCTATTCCAATTGTGCTTTACAAGTCTTAGCCTGAATTCGCTCTTTAGTGATCTTGTAAGAAGTTCTTAATTGTTAACCTTTTTCTACCTTCCCCCACTTTTGGATTTAAAAATCATTCAGTCTTGAATTTGCATGTCTAGGAATGAAAAGTGTATACAGAAGGATTATGTTTGATTCACTCTGAAAATTTTTAGAGACGTGGAATATGTTAATTGTTGCTATGGGAAAATAAAAATTAATGGATTCAAGAAAAAATCTTATATTTCCAAATGCTGTAAACTAAGTATACCAGTGATGAACACAAATAATGTTATTTAAGAGATTAAATATAGAAAAAAAACTATAACAGCTGAAGATCAATCAAAGCTAAATTTTTAAAAATATAAATAATGAGATAAGGTTTTTAGTAAAAAGTAAACTTCTGAAAAAGTATTTTTTTAAAAAAGAAAATACTATGTCAATAATATCCAAAGGGGTTTTCAAAAAATAAGGAATATACATACACACACACACACACACACACACACACACACACACACACATACTAATTAATGAGAAGATAATGAAACCAACGAAGATTTTGAAATGACTAGGATATTGAGCTGGTTTCTAAAATCATTTTTAACAAAAGAAAAAACTATACAGCATAGATGGGAAGTTGAAGCAATTAGCATGTAATGAAGATCTTGTTAAATACAGGGTAGATATGGTTATTTTAGAAATCAACCATTTTCTTTTCTGGCATACAATCCATAAAATTGAAAAAAAATTTAAAATATTGATTTTTGTGCCACATTTTCAATGAGCTTGCTCACCAATAATAAGCACACCTTTGTCTATTTTCATAGGTAACTAAAGACTATAAAAGAGAAAAACTATGGGCAAATAAGTCTCTTTTCTTAAAAGGAGAATAATCATCATCTCAACTCTTAGTAAAATAAAAGATGAATCCTAAGGTAAATATTGGAAGGCATCTAGAGATTAAATGAGTTATGAAAAGCAAGCAGTATACTTTTACAAAGGAAAAAAACATGCCAGGCAAATTTAATTGCTTTTTTTTTCTTGTGGATCAATTTATGAGATTAATAGATGAAAGCAGCAATAGATGTGTTTATTTTAATTTCAGCATAGTGAAAGGATAGCATATCTTATAAAATTTTACTCAAAGAATTAGTTTAAATTAGCTTGGACATGAAAACTTTACATAGAGTAAAAATTGGTTGAAGTATCATGTAAAAGAACTCATAATAAATGGCAGTTTTTCTAGGAGGGCAGAGGTATCTAGAGAACAGCTACAAGGGTTAGTGATAGGTCTGTTCCTTTTGAACAGACTCATTAATGATGGAAAGATAAAGTAAACAGCATGCTAATTAAATTCACAGTCGGCGCTAAGTTGGGAAATAATGCACATGTTTCCCAAACTGGAAAAGCTGTAATGGGCCTTGAGGAAGTTTGATATGTGGTCAAAACTTCTTTTTGATTTTTCCAACTAGGAAATTCATTGGGAGAAAAATCATAGGCCACATGGGAGACTCAAGTAAGATGCCCCTCAAAGCTGCTTGCTATTCAAGGAGAAACCAAAATTCAGAGGCTTCATTGTTTGAGTCAGATATTACAAAGTCTAGCTGTTTTGGAAATGCATGGTCTACGTTATTCTTATGGTAAAAGCAAAGTTTAATATTTTTTGTGTTGCTGGTCTTTTAGAATACAGAAATTTGTTTTGGGTGTCTCATTTCCAGGAAGAGGTTAAGAAAAATATAAAGGTGGTCTAGAACATAATAACAGACATATTGACAGAAGGGTTAACAATGGAGAAACTCAACTAGGTTGGTTTATTTAACATGTTATTTCTTTTTTTATTTAATCTTTATCATATTTATTTTCCATTACCACTTAGTCCTCTTATACACCCCTCCTCCCAGCAATCACCACACTGTTGTCCATGAGTCCTTTTTCCATCTTGTGTGCCTTCACCCCCTAACCTCCCCCTCCTCCCAGCTGTCACCCTGCTTACATCCATTTCTATTGGAAGTTTGCTTCATTAGTTGATCACACTTCATTGCTTTCAACTGACTAATTTTATGTCTAGCACCATCTTTTAAGAAAATATTGGAAAATTTATGAATAAAGCTGTTTGTCACCTATTACTTGCTATAGCAAAACATACTGGAGTAATTTAATGTCAAAATTAATAATATTACATTATAAAAATAGTATAAAAGATAATTTTGCAACCATAGGAAACATTGTTATGACATTGAAAGGAAATACAAAATGAAAATAAAGACACCAATAAACAGGATGCATAATTATACAAACAGTATCTTCCAATCTTATAGTGGTATATGGTCTGAGAAAACACATTGAGGAAGATTCACCAAAGTTTTTTAAAAAGCTTTGGGTAGTTGTGTATGATTACTGGAAATTTTTATTTTCACAGTTGTCTAAATTTTCAAAGACTATCTTTCTCTAATTTAATTGTTGACATTTTATAATATATCAATATAAAAGGCAAGAATGCGAATTATAAGATAGGGATATGAAGTAGAGGGGAAAAAAAGAAAGCATCAAGATTAATATATTAAATTACTAAAGGAAACCAAAATAACAGACTCCTCCCTCCCAACGTTATTTTAAAATAGATTCAGAAAATACAATGGAAATATGGATGCATTAGGAAGCCATTATATAAGACCATTTTGATGGTATGTAACAACAGCAACTTTAGAATATACATGTACATACAAGCTGGTAAATTACAGCTCAAATTTATTTGTTAAGTCCCTTTGGAGTGCCATCAGAAATTCTGAGATCTCTCCCTATACATAGAACTTGCTTTTTCCCCTAAATATATAGCAATATTTTCATGTCCATAAAATGGATAAGTATTTCGAAGTTTAAAGAGTTTTATGACCAAACTTATTGCCACATTTTTTTAATGTTGTAAGTTACTTAAATTGATTTTTTAAAATATTTTATTTATTCTTAGAGAGATGGGAATGAGGGAGAGAAACATCCTTCCCATTCTTTCAAAAGAAAGAGAAACATTGATGTGTGAGAGAAACATCCATTGGTCGCCTCTTGCACACCCCAGCAGAGGACCTGGCCTGTAACCCAGGCATGTGCCCTGACTTGGAATTGAACCAGTGACTTTTTTGCTTCATGAAACAATGGCCAACCAATTGAGCTGCACTGGTCAGGGCTAGACTGATTTTTTAAAGTAAACTTGAAATTATTTTCACTGTACTCTAACCCAAACATAAGCTTGAATAAAAGTCAATTTCTTTGTTGATATAAGGAATACTCACTTAACCTATTTTTGCTACTGCATACAATTTGATTTATTTTTCAAAAGTGAGATATTGTCTATGATTCATACATAGGCATTGTACTTAACATGTGCAGAATACATTGCAAGCAGCAAATTAAGGGTTTGAATCTGGAGATCAAAACTTCTTTGTACTTCTGTGATCCTTTCTTTATCAGGCTATACAAAACAGTGCTGCTCATCTACTGTACCACTTGGGGGTGTTCACCTTGGTTTACCAAAGGGGATCTTGATCTTTCCTCCTGTTTGTCCAGATCTCTTATAAGAAAGCCAGCAGGAACTTTACTGTTTCTAGACTAATGGCATAGGAAATAAAAATATTACAACTGCTACTCTGCATGTGGTAATCATTTTGAAAAACTGCAGTTTAGATACTCACATCGAGCTTTCATTGTAATCCACACTATATTAAACAATAGGAATATCTTTAGAGCTCTATTAACTTTTCCACCAAGAGTACAGTGAAATAAAGAAAATGGCTTGACTTATTTTCTTATACTACATGGTGTTGAGTATATAAAGTAGATGATTATTCTCATATTTAACATATGTACATTTAACAGAGTTGACCTCAACTATCCTGAAGCTATTTACTTTTTCTAGATGTCTCCAGATATCTGACATTTCACTATCATGATCCATTATTCACCCACTAGTTTCATTCAATTAACAAGTAACAGCATGAAGCACTTGTTCAGTTCCTCAAATACTGTGATCAAATAGTTTTAGGAAACTTCCAATATTCTCTTGCTCTAATGGCTTTTAAAGACTACCTAATAGTACCCTTACTTTTTATTAGCTTCTTTGATGTGTTATCATAGAAACTATTCATCTAGGCCTACAAAGCCTTTTTCTCTTATGTTTCTGATTGCTAAGTCTATGTACACAAACTTTATAATAAATTGCTTTGGACTCTGGCAATGGTTGATATTTTGATATAAACCATACATAACTTCATATAACAGTTAAAACATCTTAAATCTTTTAAAAAAATTCTACTCATTTAAATGCAAAGTAAAATTAATATAATCTAAGAACTTATTTTAATGAAGATTTAAAGTGACATGTTTATTCAAAGTTCTTTACAACTTCAGAAAAGTAATTTTTAAAAAGTGATAGCATTTAACACTGAAAAATTAAACTCATTTTAAAAAATTAAATATTAGAAGTATAAGTGAATGAAGTAAAGTAAAACCATTCATATTTTTGAGCCAAAAGAAAAATGAGTATATATAATAAAATTGTGCTTTACATACTGGTAACTAAAGGTTAGGACAGACATAAGTATTACTTTTAGCTTCCATTAATGAATAATTATCAATGCAAATTTTAGAATATAAAATGCCCACATTCGATAAGTATACATAATCATACAAAAACTGGTATTACTTGAATTCCAAATTGATGTCTGATAAGTAGTTACAATGGAACAAAATGTTTCTTTTCTTAAAACAGAGAGGATTTCCTAAATGTATTTCCAGAGGGATGTTTTACACAGAGAAGCAATAGAATGCATAAAGAATGCCTTACATAGCCTGATATTCCCTAAATGCTTCTCACATTCTTTATGTAGAGAGTATGCCATAGTTTGAACAAATGTTAGCATTCCTATTTAACACCATCTTTTGTTTTAGTGCCAGCTCTTTAACAAATTGTACAATTTTTGACTCATACCACATTTTTTCTGAGTTAATCCCTTATTATAAATATGACTAATTTTTATAAAATGATTTTTCTCATTTTACAACAAAACTTTTTCAATGCAATGCCCTCTTAGTGTACATAGAATCGATTTACTATATTTGACAAACATATATCAGTTAGATCTAAGGTCTCGGGAGAGTATAACATTTTTCATTATTGTTATGATCACCATCCTCAATATTTTTATTAATATTTACTGAGTATTTACTATCTTCTAGAAATTATCATTACTATTTAAGATGTTTTGCCTCATTTAATTCTCACAATAACTTGCAAAGCAATTGCTGTGATTATCTTCAATTATAATATTGAAAAGTAACTATGATAAATAAATTATTACTTTTTATCAATGATTATGGTCATCTGGAGAATTATTTTTGAGCTAAGACTTCAGAAAAGGCATACTATTAACCACTTGGATACCCGGTTTGTAATCTGACCGTCTACCACAGTTGCTTCTGAACAAACACACTATACAGAGTCTGGCATAAATAACACCCCCTTTGTATTACAAAATCTTTTATTACAAAATCATAAGCATGTAATTCTGTAACATAGCAATATCACACTCAAGCACACCATATAACATTTTAGGTGAAATATTCAAATTGATATCCATCTCATGCAAGATACTCATGTACCCTTCCAACCACACGCAAAGAAGTCTTACTTCTGCTATACCTTGTGTTAAATGATCATTATGTACCACTCCATAATAAATTAATGGTTATTAGCAGCATACCAAGCTCTGTCCCATGTGCAGCATTATTTACATGCTAGTTGTAATAAAAAAAGAAAGGCCAAGACATCAATATATGAAGGAATTTATACACAAATGATCTTTTACGAAGGCACATATCCAAAATAAAAGAGATTAAAGTAAAAATTAGCGATTAAACAAATAAGTTCTTTAGGATTAAAATCATAGCAGTAATTGACATTTTCTGATTGTGATAGTTATTTAATGAAATAATTTGATTTTCAAATCATATGTGCAATAATCCTCTGCTATTATAACATTTAAATAACTATATACTGTCAGTCCATGGATAATATTTTTCTACCTTATAAATTATACATTTATTATAAATCTAATATCATGCATTAAAAATTGGTTTAATATTATACAAAATCAACATATCTTCAAGTAAACTGTGATCCTAAGGTAATTTGTTTATAATTATTTAATATAACTGCTAATGGTCCATGCAATTTATTTCCCCACATTTTAAATAGAACAGTGCTTGCTTTCATTTAAATAGCACAAGATTCAATTTAGTTATTATTGCAACATACTACAATATCAAGTAGAGAAATAATATTTATTTTTGAGTATATAAATTCAATATATTTTTACTTCAGTTCAATTGTAGATATCAAATGAGGTCATTTTCATATGCATAGGTAAATTAAAATATAAAATATTGATGTTTTCTATCATAGATTATGAAGCCAAGTCAACTTATTAATGACAGTTATGTGCAGAAGTCATTATTCTAAAAGTCATACACTCAGAGATCCACTTATTGAATGAAACCAGATACAATCAGAAATGAATGTGGATGTGACACTGCTGGACTTCAGAACTCTTCTTCCTGGTGGCAAAGGTCAGATAGGGCCACCACTTCTAAAATGGAGATGGTGGCGATGTAGACGGGAGCTGAGCCAACTTGCTTGTGCACCCTAGCAAGCAAGGACCCCTAGCTGATCTTCCGAAGAACAGAGTGAAGAGCCAACAGAATCCCAGCTGATATGAAGTTGGGAAGCCAAAGTGTTCAGAGGACCTTAAAAACAGGTGGTAAGGAGATTTTATAGGCCAACAGGAAAGTCTCTGGGCCTTGTGCTGGAGACTGTGGCTGCTGGCAGGAGCATTGGAGGACAGCTGGGTCAGTGATAGCAGCCTAGTGGCTCCCTCTCCTCCCAAGGCAGGGAAATCCTAGACCCACACCAGGAAAGACCTGGATTCATAAAGTTGCTGGAGGGATAAAAAGTCAGCAAGTGACACACAGCTGCTGGCAAACCCCAGCTGGGGCTGGGACAGTGCCAGAGAATCTGGAGAGCTGGGTGATACCTGGAGCTGGAAGAAGAGATGGGCCATGATTGGCCACGACCCAGATGAATTCTGGACTATCCAGAGAGTTGGGCTGTGTGGAATGCTGGGCAATGGTTAGGAGTGGCTACAGCCCCCAAGGGGATTTTTTTCTAAAGGGGGACTTGAGCCGCCATGCACAATGGCCAGGCCAACAATGGCCAGGCCAACAAAGAGGGAGGAGTGTGGGTGCAATTTGTTCCCACTCAGTGCACCTCATGGACGGATCAAAAGGGTGCAGGACAAGGTGGATTATTGGTGCCACATGGTGCAAATGTGCAGAGTGGACAGTGCGGGTTGCTCAGCACTCTGAGGCTGTGGGCTGGAAAATGGGCACCTGTGATTATTGTAGCCCAGATTGAGCCCCCATCCTTGGATAACCACAGGAAAGGAAACAGACAGAGGTCTGACCCGGGACCTGCAGGAACCAGGAATATCTGAAAAACTGGCTGGGCAGGCTTAACAATACACAGGTGGCTTTTTTTTCCCTTAAGAGTAAGACATTAAGACCTGGAGCTGAGAGAAAACCAGAGACAGAACCAGAAAAAAGTCAGAAAGTGAACACCAACAGCTGAGACAAATTTCCCTTTACTCTCCTTCAGCACTTGCATGTTTTCTTTATTTCTCTTCTTTCCATTTATTTAGTTTTTTTATTTAGTTTTTTATTGTTTGATTTGTCATTTTAAGTATATTTTATTGATTATGCTATTATAGTTGTCCCATTATTTCTCCCATTTATATTCCTCTGCCCTGCACCTCCTCTCGCACCAGTATTCCTTCCACCCCCACACCTAGTTCATGTCCATGGGTCATACATATAAGTTCTTTGGCTTTTCCATTTCCTATACTATTCTTAATCTCCCCTTGTCTATTTTGTGCCTACCAATTCTGCTTCTTTTCTCTGTACCCCCTCTCCCCACTTTCTCCCCCCACCTCCCCTTTCTAACCCTCCATGTGATCTCCATTTCTGAGAATCTCTTCCTATTGTAGTTGTTGATAAGTTTTTGTTTTTGTTTTTTAGTTCAGTTGTTGATAGTTATGAGTTTGGTGTCATTTTATTGTTCATAGTTTTTATCTTCTATTTCTTAGATAAGTCCTTTTAACTTTTCATATAATAAGAGCCTGGTGATGATGTACTCCTTTAACTTAACCTTAAATGAGAAGCACTTTATCTGCCCTTCCATTCTAATCAAAGTTTTGCTGGACAGAGTCATCTTGGATGTAGATCCTTGCCTTTCATGACTTTAAACATTTCTTTCCATCCCCTTCTTGCCTGTAAGGCTTTCTTTTGAGAAATCAGCTGATAGTCTTATGGGAACTCATTTGCAGATAACTGTCTCCTTTCCTCTTGCTGCTTTTAAGATTCTCTCTTTATCTTTAACCTTGGGTAACTTACTTATGATGTGTCTTGATCCCATTGTTTCTTCTTGGATCCCATTTTTTCAAGACACTCTGAGCATCCCAGATTTGCAAGTCTAGATCCTTCACCAAAATGGGAAGTTTCCCTTCATTCCCGTATTTGTTCTGATAAGTACCTATGCCTCCATCTTCCCCAGAACTCTGATTTGTTTTTCTAATTCTCCCTTTCATGTAGCATTCTATTTTTTTTCTTTTACTCCACTCATATTCCAAATAACATACTACTCTTGGTCTTTTCCTCTTTATTCTCTTTATTCAGATCATATATTTCTTATCATACTATTGTTATTCCAAATCTCACACAGTATACCCTTCCTGGCCTTAATCCATTTTGCCATCTTCTTGAGCTTTATTGGTGTTGTGGTTATTTTCTCTCACATTACACCAAGCTTCTCTCCCATACTCTCACTATTGCTCCTCCATCTAACCTCATAAGTGCTCTTCTTTCTTACATCAGCTCACATTTTTTTTGCCTCTAAATAAGAGTCTTATTTCTTTTCCACTTTTTATAAACTGTGACTAGTTGGGTGAAATACCATGGTTATTGCTGTACTTCTCCAAAGGAACTCCTTTTTGTTCACTACTTGTTTGTACTTTGAATCCCCTAGAACACTCTCCCACTGTCTTACTCCATTTTACCTTCCGGTTGCCCCTGATCAGTTACGTGAGAAATTTTATTTCATTGTTTTTCTCTCCCTCTTTTTCTTTCTTTCCCCAACTCTCTCAACCGGGGCTTTACTCCTTACTCTTATTAGTTTGCTTCCTTTATTCTCTCAAAATCATTTTTCTTTACCATAGACATCTCATACTCAGTTTTTGCTTTTCTACAATATTCTTATCCCCATTCCATCTTTCTTAAACTTCATTCAGCTGTTATTGCTTTTGACCCTGCTGTGGTTTTTCTGCAATTTTGCTCTGGGTGGTCCAGTACCTTTTCAATTTTACTTCAAAGTTCATAGTATACTCTTCCCTCTTCTTACCCCATTGTTCCCATCACCCTTTTTTGTTTTATTTACATTGTAAATTTTGTTCTTTCCTTGCTGAATGTAATTTTAGGACTGTATAAATATAACTACTCCTTAACTAGGGGCAAGGAGCTCTACATTCTGCCCTTTGAAGACAACCATGAGGCTGATGCAGCTCTTGGTGAAAATGAGTTTGCATTCCTGGTCACCAAGGGATACATATTCACTGGTTTAAAATTCATACTTTTATTATTATTTGTAAATGCTCATGCTTTTCAAGATTGCCTATTGTGAATCCCTTCAAGGGACTCCTTTACATTTTTTACCTCTATCTACCACTTTAAAAAAATTAATTCTCATACTTTTTCTCTAAAAAGCAATAATAAAACAAACAAACAAACAAACAAACAAACAAATAAATAAATATAATTAAATTAAAAATCTGTCTTTCTAGTATAACAAGATGGCCCAGGAAAGGTGTATAACAAGAGAGTCTAGGGTGCACTTCCTCATCTTGTACTTCTCAGATCCAGCTCTAGATTCAGCTATTTCTCCAACATGCCTTGATTCTTCTGATTTAGAAAAGATATTTAGATACCAAGATTTCAATGGCAGAATATTAAAGTCCCAGAGCCCAAACTCTGCCCCCAGGGTATACAATCAACTCTGGGCAAAAAAAGAAATGGAGTGTAAAAATGAAGTCTTAAGCTTACAGTATATTCATTCAACACATTTTTATAGGCATTTGGCAAAGCACAGGATGGACAATAGGTTACAAAACAGAATTCTAGATATACCATAATTTTACTTGTTTCCTCAAGTAGAGCTTGGAAGCACTGCTTGTCCTAACAAGTAAACAACTAAACACTATTTAAAAAATCACAAAATCTTCTTATACCTGTAAGAGAGGGGAAGGCACAGGACAAACCACTGCTAAGAGACAGACAGGTAAATATAGGAAGGTGAAGGTTACTGGAACAGACACTCAAGAGCAGAAACTGTTGTGAGAATCAGTGCCAGCAAAGGAAACCCTGAGCTGCAATTGATGGATTGCTGGAGGCTCTATGTGGACAAGGTAAGAGATAAAAATTCTGGAAAGGCCCTGCCATAACTCCTCACCCCCATCCACAATATAGTGAGATTTACTTCCAGGAGCTTGCCCAGGTTTTCACAGCAAATGGGGGGAAAGTCCCTCTGGCTTCCATCAAGAACAGGAGGAAGGAACCATTTTGAAATATGAGGTGTGTTCAGAAAGTATTCAGCCATGTAATATGAAAAATAGAGACATTAATTGAAGAAGATACAAGAAACATTGTACATTAGTACAATGATGACTCAGTCCCTTTCAAAGTAGGCACCTTGGGACCTCACACAGTTCTCCTAGCAACTCTTCCACTGTTCAAAAACACTCTGCAAAATCCTTTATTGGAATTGCCATCAGCTGCCCCATTGTATTTTTCAAATCTCACTGATGGTCTGAAATATCTTCCCTTTCAAAGGTGGTTTTAGTTTTGGGAAAAGCCAGAAGTTGCAGGGTACCAAATCTGGGATGTAGTGGAGCTGAGTCACTTGGGAGATTTGATGTTTTGCCAAAAAAAATTCTGCATGAGACATGTTGCGTGAGCAGGCACATTGTTGTGACGAAGCTGCCAATCACTAGTTGCCCTTAGCTGCAGCCATTTTTATCAAATTGCATCTCTCAAATGATGAAGAACAGCAATAAGGTAGTACTCCTTATTAATTGTTTGGCCTGGGGGGGGTTACTCATGATGGACACCACCTTCCTAATCATAAAATACAGTTAACATGGTCTTGATCTTGATGTGATTGGCCACCCCTTCTTCTGGCATGGAGAACCAAGTGACTTCAATTGGAATGGCTGGGCCTCCATTTCTGGATCATAGGTATAGACCCAGGTTTCATCTCTGGTTATGACCTTCTTGAGGAAATATGGTTCATTGGTAAGGTTTTTATCATGTCATCAGCAACTATAGCATGATATTCCTTCTGCTCTGGTTGCAGAAGCCATGGAATAAATTTTGTCATGACACACTTCATGCCAAGATTCTGCATGAAAATCTCAGACACAAGTAGTTTTCAGAATACCACAGTTGAGTTTCTAGTTCTAGCACAGTCACCAACCTTTGTTTATTTCAGCCCATGCACACTCAACATTCTTGGTGTTCTGCTTGTTGTAGGCCTTCCAGAATGTGGATCATTTTCAACAGATTCTCAACAATATCAAAGTGTTTGTACCACATTTCTATTTGCAATGCACTCATTGAATTGTCCCCCAACGCCTTCCGCATCACCTGAATATTTTCCATGGAGAAACGTTCAAGCTTAGCACAAAATTTGATGCAGATTTGTTGCTCCACTTGCTCAGTTACTTTGAATGGAACAGCCACACAGGACACATGTTCACTCAGTGGTGTCTACTTCCCCCCGCTGACTCATACAGTGAAGTCATCATTGTTCACACGTGCACATTCCTATGCACTCTCCTTGGCTACCAGATAAGATGGATGTCACACAAACCATTCTGATTATATTAACAATTGCTGGACTTTTTCTGGACAGAGAAAGTACTTTGTTCTTCTTAACAAGGCCTTCTCTCAGGGAAAACTAGTTAACCATAGCCTAAGTAGCTGGGGCATTATCAGAGCCTAACTAATCTGGGAGAAGGGAAATGCCTAAATCCAGCCCACTCTACAGCTATCCTCTTCCACATACATGGGGAGGAAAAAACTGAGAAACACTTGTAAAGTTCACAGTCTAGAGGCAAAGACTCAGTAAAAGTCTGGGGCCTACTCACAGGGCTACAGAACACATCCCCTTCTGCCCACCTCACCGCTACATTGCCAATGGCCTATTCCATGCAGTTCCTTTTGCCACACACATCATGTCTAGCTATTATGAAAAAATTACAAAAATACTAAAAGGCAAAAAACACAATTTGGGGAGGCAGAGCAAGCACTAGAACCAGACATGGGAGAGATATTGGAATTATCAGGGCAGGGATTTAAAACAATTATGATTAATATGCTAAAAGCTCTAATGGACACAGTAGACAGCATGCAAGAACAGAGGGGCAATGTAAGCGGAGAGATGGAAATCCTAAAAAAGAACCAAGAAGAGATGCCGGGGATAAAAAATACTGTAAGATAAATGAAAAATGCCTTTGGTAGTAGGCTTATTAGTAGAGTGGGCATGGCTGAAGGGAGAATATCTGAATCTGAATCAATGTATTGACCATTCTTTTAAAAAAGCATATTCATAAAAATGGTAACATGATAACTTTGTTTTGTAACCCAGTTGGAGTTTCACACAAACAAGTTAAAAATCAGAAAATATGATTTTTCAGAATAAAATATCTTGATATTTCCAAGGAGCCACTTGTAGAATGTGTGCTTTATATTCCTCAACCTTAGATCCGGTCAGATATTAGCCTATTTATTTTCTTTCATTTATTTATTTATTTATTTTGGTTGAGGAATGGGGGAAAAAAGCAGTGGACTGGAGGAACACATTTACTGGTGGACATGTAATAAAGTTTCCACTGATCTTAAAGCTCCAAGTACCAGCTAGTCATTTTGGCACTTAGTGTCATTGGAACAGAAGGTAAAAATCAGAGTTATTATACTTACAGAGATGGCAGACTGATCATGATCAGAAGCTATGAATATGCTACACACTATGGGCAAGAGGGAATGTAGCTGAAACCCAGGTGGTTGCCTGGATGATCTGAATATTTCCTTGTCTGACGATAAGGGTGCTCAGGTCTTACCCCCAAGAAGAACAAGTTAACTAGAAGTTCAACTCCCTCAATAGGCCATCTTGTTCATGGGCATAGTATCTACCAAATACCTTGTTGCAGGAGAAGAATGCTCAATAGGGCTGGTTGAGAAAGAAAATGAAAAATATCAAATAAAGCTTTTGATTAATTAAACTACAGTGGCTGGGACAACAACTCATAATATTAACTCTCAAACTGAATATATTTAAAAGGACTTTTGCTTTTTACCACAAAGGGGATTAAGAGCAATTGAATTTAATGTGGGGCATGTGGGATCCGATTGTTTCAAGGAGTGAACTGTATTGGATGGATACCTCTTGAACTTTTTTTCAAATACTCTCCATTTAATCTTATGACAACCTTTTCTGTGGTGGCCTGTTCTATTTTATCCAGTCTGTTTCACACAATGAAATGTGACAGTGTTTTTGTCTAAGCTTGGGATGTGCACCTCTCATTTCCTGTTCCAGGAATGGACGCTTACATATGTATAATCCAGAAATGCAGAGAAATTGATACCCTGTGGCGCATGTCTGGATTAGTGAATGAGAGAGATGACTGAGTCTTTTTTAGGCAAAGAATTCTCTGAAGATACATTTCAGACAGTCCACGGCATCAAGCATCCAGTTGCATGAAGTGGCCAACGTAATAAGGCTTCTTTATAATGGCACCTTATTATTTTCTGTTTTACTCATTCTGTCCCAGATTTCTATTCTCTGAATTGCACTCCTAAATGAACCACTTGAACTTAAACCTTTTACTCAGACCCTGCTTTTCTAAGAAACACAAGCTAAGTCAAATACCACAGGCTTATTAGTGCATATACTCTTGCAGAGTACAGATTAGATTGTAGAAAGCAAATAAGAATTCTTGAGCTTCCCAAGACTGTGAACGCTACTTTTCAAACTCTCAAGGTGTATTGAGTCACTGAGAAAACTAGCAGAAGTGTGAACATTGGAAAGAGAGTGGAGCATCTCTATGACCTGACAACTAAAAACAATGGCTAAGCTATAACTATATGGAGTGCAAAGAAAAGACCAAGACAAGTTATTCCTGAATAGTAACTAGCAAGAACAAGGAACTACTTATAGAACAGATGTTATTCAATCTATGTGTTCCAAATTTGCCTCCATAAGACTTTTATCACTTACAGAAGAGTATGCAAACTGAATAGGAGAATACTGATTTTTCTCTTCATCCTTTACCAAAGGCAGAGACTTAAACCAATAAGTTACCATAAATTAGTAAGACAAAATTCCATCATCAGTGGAAAACAATGGTTCAAGTGCAAGATTAATTTCAGATAAATAACCATTGTTTTAATTAAATTCTAGACAGGAATCTATAAACTGAACATACAAATTTTTATCTTAATAAAGCTCTAAACCCAAATCAAGTGCTGTATTTTTAAAGCAGATGTTTCAGTGTTCTAGACAAAGATAGGCTGACAAAATTAATACTCTATCATCATAAGTAGCTCTGTTCAATGAGATATATTATTATATATCTTGTATTTTCTTTGTTTCTAGCTGAATGAACCATTCATTCATCTAGAAGGTATACAGAAGACTCTTTAGCTTTCCTTTTGTTATTACTTTAATGCACAGTTTTAATCATATAATTATTTTTACATCCAATGGAAAGAAAACCCTTTCCAATTTGGGCTGAATTTTGCAATTATCAGCTTAAATTATAAGCTACATTTTCCAGAATTACCCTCTCTGTAAGGTTTAGAATTAAAGTTGGCCAACAGAAGAACTCATGAGATTTGGAGGTAGAGAGAAATGAAAAAACATTACTTGAGAAGTTCATGGGTCATCTAGAGTGACATACGGGCAAACAAGTCCCCAATAGTCCCAGTTTGCTGAAATACTTTTTTGCTATACTTTCAGCTAATCTTTGGGATGGATAGCTCTGCTGATTACCAATGTCCCAGGCCTGGGAAGAGATGCTTGCTTGTGGAGCCACAGAGATGGCAGCTGCACATTGGAAATAGCTTCCAAGATACTTTTCACTGTATATTCCTTTGCAGTCTCATTTTGAAGGCTGGATGTACTTTGTCCCTGAGATTTCCCTGTAAGTTCAGACTTATTCACTCATGGAAGGGTTTCAATAGGAATAATTATTGATTCTTTCTCTGATCTTATTTCTCTGATGTCCTTCTTCCAAATCTTCATTTCCCAAGCTTCTTTCACATGTTATAGAAGTGTTAATCCATACAATAAATTCTCCATTCACATAATACTCCACTTATGGCTGCTTCCCTAAATGAACTCTGACTCTGACAACTCCAAACTAATCTCATTTTTGATGAAACAGACATTTGTTGGACACCTATCTTGACCTAGGGTCTGGCTTAAGCACCTAATAATTAACAGATCTTCAAGCCCTGACTGGTGAGGCTCATTTGATTGGGCATTGTTTTGCAAGGCAAGAGATTGCTGGTTTGATTCCTAGTTAGGGCACATGCCTGGGTTGCTGGTTTAGTCTCAGTTGGGGTGTATATGAGAGGCAACTAATTGATGTTTCTCTCTCACATTGATGTTTCTTTCCCTCCCTTCTTCTCTTTCTAAAAATAAATAAATAGAATTCTTTTAAAAAGACCTTCAAGATTACTAGAAATAATTTAAATCATGATTAAGCAGTAACTACACTTCTAAATAGGTGATTTAAACCCCAAATTCATTTTATCATTTAAGGACATCATTGATCCAAACATCCCAACCTTATTCAATCCTGATAAGCATAATAAAGTATTTTTGTTTGGTTTGGTTTTTTGTTTTGCTCCTAGCAACACCCATAGCACTGAGTCTGCTTTCCAAGTTCACTGGCTATAGCTTTGGGGAGTACAATGAGTGGTGACAGTAAGTCTGAGCCGGCTTTTACTGGTAGAACAACTCTCACTTTTTTATCTGCATCTGTTATGAAGAAAAATATATTACCATGGATCTCTTAAACCCAGACCAGACATTTGAACTGTCATTTTCACCTCTGATTTCCATCAAGGTTCACAAAGCTTTTAAAGGCACTCAGTAATGTATCCTGTATATCAAGATCCACAAAAGGCGACATTTCTGTTCTACAGGGGTGAGAGGAAGAGCGCTGGACTCTTTGTAGTCCACGACCAGGGAGTTCAAAAGCACCAACAAAGGACTTTTATGCAGCCAAGGACTTTTTTCTATGACTTTTATTCTGAGCAAAATGTATTCAGCCAAGAAAGAATGGAAAATAGTGGTCTTAAAATAATTTCTGCAGCAGAACCTGGATTTCAAATGATATAATGAACTAATATGCAGTAAAGGGATGGAAATAATTAGCTCAGACATGACATTTGAT